>APFE031569762.1:0-39252 GCA_000404065.3 Pinus taeda
GACATTTCCTAAGGCCACTTATTTATGCCTTTACATAAAAAATAATTAAAAATCCCGTTTTGCGGGAAATTTTTAACTATTAAAAAATCCTACTTAGACCTAGCCAAATTCCACGAAACTTTTTGTGTGATCTAGTATGGTAATATACATCGACCCTAGACACTAAGATGTGTCAGAGGCTCAATCTTCAAACCGTCACCTCGGCTTTGGGGTAAAAATGAGTGAAAAAATCCAGAGAATTATCCGCCTCTGAAAAAGAAGGGATAATTAACCGGATAAAAAAAACACTCCAAGGTGTACTCGTTTGCTGATCGAGTCCCACATCCTAGGCCTGTTACAAATTCAAGAAAATCATCATACTAACATCACTTATTACAATTCCCCGCAGGGTGTGGAATCTGGGTACAAAGAAGAAAGATGATGAGAAGATAGAAGGAGAGTTAAAAAACTCTGTTGACTGATGACATCTGATGGTACAAGTGTCCTCTGGATCATCCTTGGGCATGGAGTCTTCACCAAATCATCAGGTGCTACTCTGGTAGTCAACACTGCACATTGCGTAGACATCATGCTTGAGGATATTGGCAAATTAGATTGGGTCAAAAACACTGTAGATCATGTTAAAAGCATAACAAAATTTATCTACAATCATTCATGGATTTTGAGCCTTATGAGGATACACACAGGGGGCAGGGATATTATTAGGCTTGCCATCACTAGATTTGCTACTCATTTTTTGACATTACAATCTATGCTTTCACAACATAGAAACTTGCAAAAGATATTTTCCAGTGAAGAATGGAATCAAAGCCAGTGGTCTCACAAACAGGAAGGCAAAGAATTGAAAACGAAAGTTAATGAAGAAATATTTTGGAGAAAGGAAACATAGATTGTGAAGGTTGTTGAGCCACTGGTTAGGTGTTGCGGTTGGTGGATGGAGAAAGATTGGCTATGGGCTTCATTTATGAGGTTATGGATCAAACAAAGGAGCAAATAAAGAGGGCCTACAAGGATAAAGTGGCTAAGTATGGGCCCATTGATAAAAGATGGAACAATCAACTCCATCGTCCTATACATGCAGCTGGGTATTTTTTGAACCCATGGTATCATTATAAAGCTAAGGCGACAGGAGCTTTGAAGTGAGAGGTTAGAGATGGATTGATTAACTGCATTGATCGCATGATCCCATTGGAGTGTGATCAGCTGAAGATACACCGATAGGTCACAACCTTCAGCAATGCCTTAGGTACCTTTGGGAAGAACCTAGCAAAGATTGCAAGGGAAGCAGATGAGCCAGGTAAACAAAAATTTCAATTTTCAAATTCTTAATACTTATTTTGTTAAATCATTTATAATTTGAAAGTTGGATATAATTTGTAATTTTGTTGAAACTTGAGCTAACTCATTACACTCCTATGTTTTTTGCAGCACAATGGTGGGAGGCTTTTGGTAGCCATTGTCCTGAATTGCAAAAGTTTGCAATTCGTATTTTGAGTCAAACTTGCAGTGCTACTGGGTGTGAGTGTAATTGGTCTGTCTTTGGGAAGATTCACACGAAGAAGAGAAACCGTTTGGTTCAAAAACGGTTAAATGATCTAATCTATGTCCAATACAACCTTCAACTCAGACGCAAGCAATTGCTAAACAAAAGACCTGATTCAGATCCCATTGTGTTGGAAGACATTGATCCAACATCAGATTGGGTAGTGGAGAGTCATCTAGTAGTGTTTCATTCTGATGAGGATATTGATTATGATTATGAGACAATAGCATCACTTGAACATAATGTTCAGTTGAATGTAGATCCTCATCCACTTGTACCGGCCTGAGGGCCAGTAATTCCTCCAGTTGCAGGCGCTTCCTCTACTCAAATACGACAGAAGTGCATATCTTGTCTATCTCAGCTTGCAACTGCTGCACAACCTACTAGTGCTACTTCTATAGTTGCAGTTGGAGATGATGATGAGGAGGAGCCATGGGATGGCTTGTCTGACTCTGATCTAGAGGTTGAGCCAGATGATCTTGGCTCCTCTAGCAGTAGCCAGTAGTACTGCTCACAATTTACTTGTGTTGTAGAGGCCATTTCTAGCCTCCTTGGTTATGTGTTTTTGTTTTGATCTCTATATCATCATCATGTATGTATTGGACAGTGCACTGGTTGCCATTTTGATATAATGGATATATTCATGAGCCTACTTTGATCATATGTTGTCTTCTATCTATATTCTAATGCTGTGTGTTTGGAAACATGAATGATAATCTTATAAATTATGTTTTTTATAAAAAATAAATATTTAATGTATTTTTTACAACGACTGAGTCACTAAAATCGAGCTGGCCGTGTTGATACCGAGTCAGAGTCGGATTCGACTCTCGGACGAGTCGTAGTTTTAAAACATTGATGAGAACAAAGCCATCAATAGTAGACAAATTGATTGGGTTCTAAATATAAAGATTTAATGCATACTTTCTGTGTGTGTTGCACGTCATGGAGATGAAAGTATTGCTCAATCTGTAGTATCCATGTTACCGGATCCTTTCAATTAAACTTCCTCATATCAATTTTGGATGTGGTGGTTCTTAAACCCAACATTGGAGTGTCTAAAATCATAATTCATATTCATTTTGTCCTCATCATGATTTTCGTGGATTACCTTATCACCACTGAGAAGCCTTTCATCTAGCAACTTTGCCAAACCTTCCTTGAACCCCTCTATCTTGACATTCATCATTGCTTCCATGTTTGCTTTTAAACCATCATTCAAAACTCCCATGTCCCTCTTTATACCATCTATATTAACATTCATCATGGCTTCCAATTCATTTTTTGTTACTTTTTGTGAGAGCTATATTTGTTGCACTTGGTCTCATAAATTTGATATATCATGCTGCATTTCTTCCTCTTGTTCATGTGTCATAGAAGAACTTTCTGGTTGTTTACTAGGTGTGCCCATTTTTTGTTTCGAGGCATTTTGGAATCAAACAATGATATTTATGCTTCACTATGCCCTTTGAATCACTTCAAACTAATTTTTCAAACGAAAGCTATGCAAAATATAGAAAAATAGACATCTTTTTCTTGCTTTTTATGAGTTGGATATTGAAACTGTTTTATCTCTGTAATTTTGGATCTCCAAAATCTGAACTTTCATCCTATGGTAGCTCTCTGAGTCTTCTTTCCAACCCCACAAGTTAGGCCGAGATTGGATTCTATAAGAAAGGGTTATGCCTAATGTCCCACAATGCCCTGATTATAGACTGGTTCAGTAGAGCGAATTTGTACTGAGTGCCATGTACTCGACCTTCAACCCTGAAAATGATACCAAAAAAAATATAGTCCGTGCAATCACTTTTTACAAAATTCAAATCTAGTGCTCGAAGAGAAAGTTATGACGATTTTCCCTAGGTCTTCTGTTTGAGATGGAATTTTGGAGCTCGCAAAAACCCTAACTTCCTCGGATCATATCTCCGAAAATATAACGAACCAAATCTGAAATCTGTACACAAAATTCAACAATATTTCGGCTCCACGTGGTTGCAATTTAAACTTCTGTAGCCTTGTAGAAAAGAAGTTATAGCGAAAATGCGAAGATGACCTGTTTGAAGAAGCAAAACCCTAGAATCCAAAAGCACTGATACCAAATGGCATGCAACCATCTCAAAGAATAGAATAAAAGATAGATCAATGACTTAAAAATTGTTCTCTTCGAGGGGGAAACCTACTTTACATTACATAAATGAACAATTCTTGAACGATACAAATGATAAGATCTCCTTTGTAAATATATGAGTCTAAGGGGTCACAATATAATTAGAGCCTACATAACAACAATAATGTAAGGACACAACAATAACACTAGTGGGCTTCTATGGGGCACAACAATAACAACATGGAGGATACATGGGCACAACAATAACAGTAGGGGGCTACACTAACAATAACAATAAGGGGAATACACTAGTATTATAGGGACCTAACATCTTGGATGATTTTAATGATAAGACCTCCTTTGTATATATAGGAGTCTAAGGGGTCACAATATAATTAGAGCCTTTTGACCACTACGTGTCAATGACCCATAGTAGTACACCCCCTTTTTTGCAAAAGGGATAGTGCCTGATCGACGTGTTCCTGCCATCCAGCGATCATCGTCAACTTGAGGATCATCTTATAATGTAAACCCAGTCTGTATGTGTATAATGTAAATAATCTCAGCAGATCCGTGTCGTGTATGTAATCACTTAGATAAACCTAGTTTTCTGGTAACGATTTACATTCCGGGAGGTTTTTTGTCTCACCGATCCATTCTCGGATGGTCGACAAAGTTTTTCTTTAGCCTACTTCAAAGCTGGAATGGATTTTTTAACTGGAATCTTAGGGGAGTCATAGTGTTCTAGATCGAGTCTATGTAAAAATGATTTGAGAATATTCCTAACTATTTGGTTAGGTTATTTTATTACAAATCGCTTGATCTATTAGATTATATTTGTGTCACAGAAGGGGGTAGTCTGTTAGGGTCTTTTTCAAATGGGTTTTCCCCCTTGAGATGTAAAAATGTAAAAATCATGATGTAAAGTGCCTTGAGGGTTAGAAAAATAATCTATCCCTTCATAGGTTCTAGGTCCGAGGTAAATTTAAATTTTCCAGAGGTAAAATTCGTGGATCCTTTAAAAAATTAAGTCTTAACAAGTCCAGGGACTAAAGTTATGCCTTGGGTCCCTGGGATTAAGTCAAAGTCAAATTTGTGAGGAAATCAATGCAAAATTTTAATTTTTGAATTTATTAAAATGCATTTAATTGAAAAATTCGAAATTTCCTCAATATTCAACATTTCAACGGATGACATTAAAAGAAATTTTGATCCTCATCAACAGTCGAGATCACTTTGACAAGGATCACTCGAACTAGCCAGTGGAAGATTTATCTTTAAATAGGAGGTCATTTGTCTGTCAGTACCATCCGATCTTTTGATCGTGTACTAAGCGAAAAGCTCTCTCTCTTGTAATTTTTTTTATGAGCAATAAAGAAAGACTTTGGGGTTAAATTTTTGCTTGTGTTACTTTTCATGGAAATGCTGTAAAATGTATTATTTTCGTGTGTAATTTTTTTTTTGCCATTAATAATAGCTTCTGAAGAGCGATTTGAGTACATATATCTTGCTCAGTCACTAGGGTTTGAATGATAATTTAAGTTTTGAATATAATAGCAGGTATCTCTATTAGATCTGAATTTTATTATTGTTCTGTCGCTCTATGTTGACGACTGAATTGGATTTTATAGGAAAATCCTTGATTATTAGATCATCGGGCATTCGGGGAAGTTGTCGGTTGAACCAGCTGACTCCCGATCCGTGTTTTCTGAAGAGCCCTGTTTGAATTTGATCATGGACTTATCATAAGATATTTTTATGGATGATGCATGAAGGGTTTTGAGTTTAGTACCTCTATTGGAAATAATACTGAGAGGGGGGAGGGTGAATCAGTATTAGCAAATCAATAACTTTTTCATTTCCATAATCAGAGTCATATACGCTACTTCAGTTAAGGGAACTCGCGTGTACACGTAATTGTGTTTAATGCAACTAGCGTATATCCAACAAACTTATGATTTAGTTAATTCATCATATGTTGATCTTTAATTAGTGCATCAGAACTTCATTAACCATATAAACAGTAACCAGGTGTAGTAAAAACAGAACGGATCATCACACACATGAACACCAAAGGTATAAGGTGGAAACCCATGGCGGGACAAAAACTACCTGCTACCATCTTCCTTTAATATAAGAAAAACCTTTTACAATCTTGTGTTGGCGCAGACTCATACCAGTATGCAGACACCTACCTACATAAGGCTACAACCTTTTCTCGTTCTCCAGCTTCTACTAGAAGGGATCTACAACCCCTTGGCCCTTATACTAGCTGATATATTTACTAGTACGTAGGCACCGGCTTACTGAAGGCTACAACCTTGACTTGTTTTCTAGCTGCTACTGGAAGGGAGCTACAACCAACTGGCTCTTGTACTGGCCGATATGTTTACCAATACGTAGGCGCCGACCTACAGAAGGCTACGACCTTCTCTCTTCTTCCAGGGACCATGTTTCATTAATTTTTAGATTGGATACACTTGGAACACAACACCACAATCTAAAAGGCCACGTTCCATCCAATTTTCATACTGGACCCATCAACAACTTTGAAACTCAAAATCAATCACCACTGCAATACAACTATTGCATCAACCAGTCATTAATCTCTGAATCACCCAACAGCTGAATCATTGAAGCCCTGTCATAAAAACACAGTCACCAGAACACATAGCAGAACCTAGAACTCTGCAACAACCACTAGAACCTTTTGCAAGTTCAGATATCATATTTCATAATGTATACACTACTCTGATGAACCGAACTAGCATGTATACGCGTTTTTACCAAAGCGAACCCGCGTACAAATCTGCAAATATGAACTCATAACTCTGCAGCTATTCCAAACATCAATCATACCCAGATCATAACATTTATAGAATAAACATGCGTTAGTAATTGAGATCTAGTCTATCCATGATCAAACCACATAATGATAAAACATTCCAAGCCTTAAGATCCCAATCCATCAAGCAAAGCATAAAAAATCAATAACCTGCATACTGGATCTTACACTTCATCAGATATTCAATACTTGCACACCTTGCACACCATGGCCTAATGATTTTTTCCTCCTTATATAGTTTTAGGCCTTTCTCAATACCATGGACAAAAACCACTTAGGACCAATACCTTGGACCAAATACCTAGGGTCAATACGTCGGACCAAATACCATGGACCAATACCATGGATCAAAATGCTATGGACCAAATACCTTGGACAAAAACTTAGTTTTCCAAGATATACGCTCTTTTCATTCCGTGAAAGTGCGTGTGTACGTTATATGCCCCTTTTGGTCCGTTAACCTGCGTGTATACGCTTCTTTGTCAAGGTGAACTTGCGTATACCTCTTTCTGATCATTAAATCTTTTGCTATTGACCTGCTGCACTATGATCTGTCATCTGAGTGAGTTGCCATCAAGGACAACACCTGTATCACCTGTATCATAATGCCAACAATCTCCCCCTTTAGACTTGATGGCAACAACAACACCAAATCACTCTCCCCCTTTGACATCAGGGGCAAAAGGTAGACCAAGATATTCTCTCCCTTGATATACATTATGCTGTCCATACTCTCCTTGAGTACATGCTGAAGTCTCTGATTGAGCTCCCCCTTTGTACAAGCTAAGATGTACCAATCCATCCATGCTCCCCCTGAGCACATGTTGAATTCTTTGATCGAACTCCCCCTTTGTAGATGCTAAGATGTACTAAACCATCCTTGCTCCCCCTGAGCACATGCAGAGTCTGCAAAAATATTTTTCAAAAAAATAACATGACTCTGCAACTCATCTAAGTGAGTATGACCTTCCTATCACCAATGATTCAGACATACATCAATCTCCCAACCAAGTGGGGATACACCATTTTGACTCATCCACCCAACCAAGTGGGGATATACCAACTGTTTATACATGACTGAAATAGACATTATTACATCATCCTTCCCATGCATAGTGGGGGTACAAATTAGGTCTTTTCATGACCTTTTCATCAAATGATATACATGACTTTTATAACAAAAACCAACAATCTAAACAAGACCATGATAGTCATTAGCAACTATCATACACCATATATGATTTGCACCATAAGCATCTGTCAACAGTCAGCAACATCAACAACCTGTTACCTGCAATACCATTCTCTTGACCAACCAACAATAAGTAGCAAGATGTATCATTTAGCCACATAAGCATCATCACCAAAGACTTCTAATCATAATGCCAACAATGCATTATTCGAAGCATATGCTCCCCTGAACCTGTTCCATCTGTTCACTGTCAGATTTGATCATGCATATATCAACAAGAAGTATCAAGGCATCATCATCAATCAGATATACATCAAGTTAGGAAAAAACACTTATAAACAACATCTTATGAATAACAAACCATTTCCACACATCATCAGTAGATTGTAACCATCATCAAACAGAGAAAATAATTGACTGAACCATATCAGTTCCTTTTTCTTGAGTCTGTTCCACTACTTTTCCTCAACCCATCATATACGCGATTGTGTAGCTTCAAACTCGCGTATATACGCGACTTGTCTTCATGAAACTCGCATATGAGATTTGGAACACTGAAGTTTCACACTTTCAGCTCCCTCTGAGTCTATCATGTCTGTATACTCTGCTATGCCACATCTTTCTGACTGTATTTCCTTCTTCTTCCATATCTTCGACTGTGATGATGTTTTCTCTTTTTGGTATGGTGCCCATACTTTGTTTTTGCATTCTTTTGCTATATGTCCAAACTTGTTACATGCATAACATCTTACATGTTTCATATTCCTTCTGTAGCAGTCAATGGCTTTGTGACCAAACATATTGCAAGCAAAACAATATCCCTTAAAGTACCTGGAACGTGATGATCTTTCTGTGTGACGGTCTTGCATCATTCTACTTCTGCATCTCACTGCAACATGTCCAAGATTATGACATACATAACACTCAACATTTTTCATCCGAGAAAATAACCGACTATCACTTCCATAGTTTGGAGTAAAAGATTTTCTTTGACGGATTTCTTTCCTTGGTTGTTGATGTGGTTGACCTCTTATCTCCTCGTTGAGAATTTTAGGTTTTGCATTAGAGTTCCTTGCCTCACCCTGAGAGCTAGATTCACCTTCAACAGATTCATGAAAACCAAGACCAATTTTGATAGCAGGGGATCTTTGACTATTAAGAATATCATCCAAAATCTTAGTACTGTCTTGAAATCATAATAGTTTATCTTTTTCTTCTAATTTACCTTTTAGGATATTTACCTCAAGTTGATGTTGCTCTTCCTTTTCCAGATGTTGTTTTTTCAATATTTCTGTAGCCTTTCTTCGTTCTTCCACTTGTTGCCTTAATTTGAGAATCTCATTTTCTTGTTCTTTATCTGCTTGAGGTAGTTCTTCATTCTGCTTATTTTTCAATTATATCACTTCACCTTGCAGCATTTGACGTACTTTGAAGGCACACTCCAACTGAGCTTTTAATATGGAAACTTCTTCTTGGAGGGCACTCTCCCTTTTGTTAAATAGATCTTGTTGATCTAATGCTACATTTGCTTGTTCGTCTTCAATTTGAGGTGATTCAGAATTTGAATACTTGCTTCCACCTGACGGCAAGCTGTCGCTATTCCTTTGAGCTGTCTTCTTCTTTTGACGCGCTTTCTTTCCCAATGTTCTACGGATCTCCTTCAAGCGATCAAGCTTCTATCGAAGGACCTGCTCTGATACCAATTTTTGGAAATAATACTGAGAGAGGGGGGGGTGAATCAGTATTAGCAAATCAATAACTTTTTCATTTCCATAATCAGATTCATATATGCTACTTCATTTAAGGGAACTCGCGTGTACACGCAACTGTGTTTAATGCAACTAGCGTATATCCAACAAACTTATGATTTAGTTAATTCATCATATGTTGATCTTTAATTAGTGCATCAGAACTTCATTAACCATATAAACAGTGACCAGGTGTAGTAAAAACAGAACAGATCATCACACACATGAACACCAAGATACAAGGTGGAAACCCAATGTGGGACAAAAACCACCCGTTGCTATCTTCCCTTAAAATAAGAAAATCTTGTTTACAATCTTGTACTGGCGCAGACTCATACCAGTACAGAGGCACCCACCTGCAGAAGGCTACAACCTTCTCTCATTCTCCAGCTTCTACTGGAAGGGAGCTACAACCACCTGGCTCTAGTACTAGCCGATATATTTACTAGTATGTAGGCGCCGACCTACTGAAGGCTACAACCTTCACTCATTTTCTAGCTGCTACTGGAAGGGAGCTACAACCCTCTTGCTCTTGTACTGGTCGATATGTTTACCAATACGTGGGCGCCGACCTACAGACTGGATACACTTGGAACACAACACCACAATATGAAAGGCCACGTTTCATCCAATTTTCATACTGGACCCATCAACAACATTGAAGCTCAAAATCAATCACCACTGCAATACAACTATTGCATCAACCAATCATCAATCTCTGAATCACCCAACAACTGAATCACTAAAGCCCTGTCATAAAAACACAGTCACCACAACACAGAGCAGAACCTAGAACTCTGCAATAACCACTAGAACTTTTTGCAAGTTTAGATATCATATTTCATAATGTATACGCTACTTTGATGAACCGAACCAGTGTGTATACGTGCTTTTACCAAAGCGAGCCCGTGTACAGATCTGCAAATATTAACTCATAACTTTGCAGCGATTCCAAACATCAATCATACCCAGATCATAACATTTATAGAATAAACACGCGTTACTAATTGAGATCTAGTCTATCCATGATCAAACCACATAATGATAAAGCATTCCAAGCCTTAAGATCTCGATCCATCATCCATCATCATCCACATAGGTGCCATCCTTGGTTCAGATCAAGCAAAGCATAAAAAACCCATAACATGCATACTGGATCTCACACTTCATCAGATATTCAATACTTGCACACCTTGCACACCATGGCCTAATGATCTTCTCCTCTTTATATAGTTTTAGGCCTTTCTCAATACCATAGACCAAAACCACTTAGGACCAATACCTTGCACCAAATACCTAGGGTCAATACTTCAGACTAAATACCATGGACCAATACCATGGATCAAAATGCCATGGACCAAATACCTTGGATGAAAACTTAGTTTTCCAAGATATACACGCTTTTCATTCCGTGAAAGTGCGTGTGTACGTTATACGCCCCTTTTGGTCTGTTAACCTGCGTGTATACGCTTCTCTGTCAAGGTGAACTTGCGTATACCTCTCTCTAATCATTAAATCTTTGCTATTGACCTCCTGCACTATGATCTGTCATCTTAGTGAGTTGCCATCAAGGACAACACCTGTATCATAATTCCAACAACCTCCTCTAAACTATAGAAAAATTTTAATTTTCCGTGCTAAATCGTTAGATTTGGCTGTTGAGAGCCTCAGATCATCAAATCTGGGAGCGGAGTTGGACTCATACTCCCTAGATCTGATAGACCTGCCATTTATGTACATAGATTTGTAATTAATTTTAGTTTTTTGACTTTGGTTTTCAGGGTGTTTTTTTTTTGGGTCATTGTGTATATCGTTTGGGTGTTTCTAGTTGTATTGCAGCTACAGATCTAAAGTTGAAGGTTGTGCAGAATCCAAATCTAGACCCCGGAGGGTAAGATTTGGATATATGGAGGTCCATGAGCATCATTTTTAGCAGGGTTTCTATCTAGAGCTTTTGCAATCCAAGAGTTTTAAATTTTTAAAATATGGAATTTTTAAGGGTTTCAAAGAAATCTAAAATAGAGCGATTTAAAAATTTTATTAGGATTTCTGGAAAATATTGAAAGGTTCTTGTGGAAGTTCTGCAGATTGGCTGCCTTTTTTTTTTTGAACAAGAAAATTTCGATTTTGGGTTCATTGTCATCTTTTTTGAAAATCATAGAAATTATTTTTATGGTTTGGGCTTGGGTTTTAAATTTTTTTAGCGGATCTAGAAAATTTCTGGGTTTCTTTCCACTGCTCCAAACTCCTTCCACGAAACCATTGAACCTCGCAGTCATCTCCACGTTGCCCTATCTCATAATTCGGCTAGCCTCCGCGTGCTCCTCATCTGCGTTAGCTCCTTGGCCCTTCCACGCATACTTGCGTCCTACCTCCTCCTGAACCTACAAAATGAATTAGCTAAACCAAAACCCTCCTTGTTGTGTATCCATCCGCTGTCGATTTCCCTGTGCCCTCCATCGAGCCCATAGCCGCCATTGCTAGCATACCCTCATCCTTGCAGCTCCCTCATTTGCAACCCTCTCTTTCTTGCATGCTGCCATAACCCTTCCTTCAGCTCCCTACACAAACTAGCTCTCCCTCTGCCCGCAACCATCCCTTCTACGCATTTGTTGCCATTTGCATGGAACCTGTCCGCGTCCCTAGTGCGCATTCATGCTGCTCATCTAACCTTCAACATTGCCTCTATTCAGCTGCGTTTTTCATCATCCTCGTGGCTCCCTCGCTGCTGTCCAAGCCTCAAACTGCAGCTCAATCCTTCCTTTACGCGTCTGGTCCCTCATTCCTCCACCACCTTCATACGCTGCCATTTCCGCTCGTCCAAACTCCCCACGCTGCTCCATACGCTGTGGCTCCACCTGTAAACATTGACAACAAACCCTGCGTCCATCCCTCAGCTCCCTGAAGCTGCCAAACCTGCGGTTTTTCTTCCTTTCTGCCATCGATCTCCTGTGCGTGAGCTCCGTAACTCCTACTCCCTTTGACCTGTAACTGCACATTAAAATGCGATTTCATTTTTTTATCTCTTCATCTTTGTATATTCGATTAGGGTAAGTTTTATTATTTGATTTTTTCTTTTCCTTTATTTTATATGCGTTAGTCTAGAGTTTGTATAATTTTTAGTTTCAACATTGTTTTGTTTTCATTTTTTATTTTTTTTTTATTTTGATTTTCACTTTTATTTATTTTTTAATTTTTTTTTGATTTTGATTTTGAAATCATTAAAGGGAAAACTTTAAATTTCTAAACATACAAAGATTTTTTTTTTTTTTTTTTTTTTTTTTTTGTATAATAATATAAATTTAAAACATTTAAAACCCTTTAAAATAAAAAATCGATTTTGTTTTTCTTTGATTTCATTTGATTTCATTTTTTTTTTTTTTTAAAATTATAGTCTTTAAAAAACATAAAAAAGCTATAAAAATCCAAATAACATTTAAAAAATATAAAATTAGAAAAATTTAAAATATCAAAAATTTCTAAAAAAATATTTTGTGACTGAGAATAAACAAAATGAAGGGGTTTTTCGCTTAAACTTGAAATTTTTTAATGTGGCCTATGGCCCATTAAAATTTTTGATTTTTTTAACCCTTTGATTAAATTAAGTTCCTAAGGAATAATTAAAAAATTTTTAACCTAAAGTTCCTTAGTGTCATTTGGTCATTAAATGCAATTTTTATGGTCAAGGTGCGATAAACATTTTTCATCATATTTGGCTGTTGAAGAAAATTTATTAAACCTAGATTTGGGCAGTCAGCGAAAATAATTTTAAATCTAGAATTTCTTGCATATGGATTATTTATGATCGTCGCTTTTAAATCGTTATGGATAGCTTGTTTTTTTTAATGGTTAATTCAAATATCAAAGGCACTAGTCTATAATTGTTTCTATCTTGTGGTCGTGTCTTGTTTACATTGGCGTTTAATCTATCAATCTGATTTAATCATTTAGATTCATCAAGTTTGCCATCGTTAAAATCTCCTAGAGCTTGTGATCCACAAGCTTTTTCATCCATGTACCTTAGGGACTACCCCCCTTGACTTGCCTAGTAGAGAGTCTAAACGGAGTGAGTAAGGATTAAGAGTGGCCGCCCTTACTCTGAGAGTTGTCGCAGTGCCTAGACACTCTGCGTGACAACGGAGCCCACATAACAATAATAATGTAAGGGTGCAACAATAACAATAGTTGGCTTCTATGGGGCACAACAATAACAATATGGTGGCTACATGGGCACAACAATAACAATAGGGGGCTACACTAACAATAAACATAAGAGGGCTATACTAACAGTAACAATAAGGGGGCTACACTAGTATTGTAGGGACCTAACATATAGGAGAGACCCCAACAAATAGTGTGTATGGCATTGTTGAGTAGCAAATGTGGCCCTTTGCAAGAAATGATACTATGGGGAATGACCCCAATTTATCCACTGGAAACTCCTAAAAAAACTCCTCGAATAACCTCCAAATTGAACTACAACTGATAAGAGCTCCTGTGAAATATGGATGAATTCACCAAGGGAAGAGACGGATCCTTGCCCATTCTCACTAAATCACCCGAGAGTTTCTGTTCCGGGGCTAGTGAAGTTGGGAACAGGTTCTCCCACCTCATCAAAGACCAAATACATAAATCCAAGATGTCTCCAATGTTGTACTCCTCCACTCGTTTTATAGATGTAATGGCCCCCTCTCCAACCTTCTAGAAGTATTGTACTTTATTATTTTATTTCCATTCTAGAAGATTCTCTCATCAACTTTATCTTAAGTGACTTTTAATTTTAGTCACTTTTCTCTGTTTTGGCCCTTTTTCTCATATAAAGCACCTTTCCTCTTTTTATCAATAGAGTGATTAATTAGAACCCATTTTTTAACTCGAGAAATGATTATTTGACCATCATAACTTCTTTGGCCACTGGAAACCCATCCATCCTATCCGCATCACAAGGAAATCTGAAAAAAATGGGAACATTACAAATCCACCTGCCCCATGATAGCTTGCCCTCAAGCAATCCATACCTGTCCCTGCTCAGGCATCTGCACATTGATATCAGGATCCCATACAAACCACTGGGTCACCTCAAGTCTCCACGCTAGACAAAAATGAATAGGTCCTGCGATATTTGGATCCCAAACAAGCCATTTACTCGATTCTCCATCAATGGATCCACCTGGATCCCAAAGCGCCCATGGCCAAGTGTCACCACTCATATCCCATGGCTCGAGCTATGCTGCTCCACCAATAGAATATCAACTCGTTAATTCTCTCTAATCCAACTCTTGGCATAGACCAAGGTCAACCCCACTACGCTGATGCTTTGCTAGTGCATTTGGAATGCTGACGAACTATTAGCCTACATCCCATTGCCAACTGGAGCATGTAGTATCCATCATATCTAAGGGTCCACAACAAATCGATATTGGAGCCCCATTGCTTCCTCAGCACCCTATCATTGATATAGTGATATCTAATCTCAAAATCCTTGGACTGGTCATGAAACATGGGTTTCTTTAAAAGTCAAATCCCACTCTTAATATCACAATATCATACTCATGCCCAACACATGCTCAAGTAGCTTTCCTGAGAGCTTTCTCAATCACATTGCCTTGTAGCTAGACATGCTAGCACAATTTTCTCTGCCTCAGTCGTACACAAATCAACAAACTTATGTTTTCGGCTCATCTCGGAAATTATGGCTGACTCCAAGCTACGACAACACCCAGATGTGCTTTTCCTGTCAACAACTTTTTCATTCTCAATCATCATCAATATATCCACGAAGTCTGAAGTCTTCGACAATGTATTTCAATACCAACCTTGCAACATTCAAATATATATGTCCAAGCTCTATTTGACTCAAGGCATGTTGGAAAATGTAACTAGTTTTGGTCTTCATAATTATCATTATACTCTTGTCTATCTTATGTTACAAGCAAAAGAAGAAAGAAAAATATTATTTTCAAACATGGGTTTCATGCTCTATTTGAATGGTCTTCTAGGTCAAGCATGCGTTCCATGCTCCTAAGGTTTGTCAAGTCAAGAAAATATTTATCTTGAGTCAAGAGAGTCATTATCTTTTGTATAAGACCCTATTGGGCAAGTTGTAACATGTAAAAGAATTTATTTTTGAGCATAAGAAAGTCAAAAAGTCCCCTAAGACCAAGTTAGCACTGCTTGAGGAAGTCAGATTAGAAGAGGGCTAATTCATCCTAGTGAGAAGCATATATATAGAAGGAACTTCAACCTTAATCAACCAACATTCGATCTGCAACAAAGGAACAAGGAGATCTAGAACGAAGAAGTCTAGAAGCAAAGGAGAAAGTCATAGCAAAGGAAGAAGACTAAAATTTGATCTTTTTTGCTGACACATGGCAGGAGGTCGAGCATTGCAGGTCCAAGTTGCAAGAGGCCGAGAATCGCAAGTCTGACCCACTAGTCTGAAATAGATGGTCGAAACACTAATTTGACTTGAAATTGTGAAGGTTGACTTTTGTTGACTTTGAAGACTTTAACTTGCTGAAGGAAGGATTTCTTGGAGGGCTAACTTGATGATCGAAGGAGGTCTTGACTTTGGTCTTTGGGCCTTGGATTCCTCATTTGAATTGTTTATATAAGAAGAGAAGAAGTTCTTTCTCGGTTTTCCTCTTAGAGGGGTTTTTCCCTAACTTGGATCTTATATTTTGTGTCCATTGTCTTTATGGTTTATGCTTTTGATAATGGTTGGATGAAGAAAATCTAATAAAGAACAATAAGAAGTTAACTAAAGATCGCAAGCAATTATTAAGGATAAGGAGAATTGTTTAAATAACTGCCCTACTAGATTCTCCAACATTGTATCACGACTTAAGTAAGAAGAAGGCAACTTGAAGATCATCTTGGCATAAGAGAAGGTTACTTGTCAAAGGGAATCATTTGTTCAGGACACAAGGAAGGACATAAGGAAAAATGCCTCATCATCTTAAAAAGGATCAAGCGCTCATTGAAGAATGGAAGGTTACTACATCAAGCTCTCATTGAAGGCCTCATCATCTTAAGAAATGACATCCATCTCTTTTAAAGGCTCTTTTCTATTAAAGGACATTTTTGAAGTCGTTTGAAGGTTCTTGAAAGCATCAAGATAGTTGAAGGCATCATCAAGAAGGATATTTGGTTGACAAGCAAGTACCATGTTTTCCATGTCTCAATCTACAGATCAAATTGATACATTTTGCAAGGAAAGCAACAAGCTTGTTGGATCAATAAACTTCCTAGCATGGAAGAAGAGGATTGATTTGGTACTCACAGAAAATGAAGTCATGGAATATGTTCTTGGAGAAGTTACTGTACCACACAAAGAGAAGACGCAAGAATTAACAAAGTATAGGAAGGGAGAAGTGAGGGCGCAAACGATGCTTATTGAATCTATAAAAGATCATCTCATTCCCTTTGTTGCTGGTTTGAGTACATCTAAAGCTATGTATGATAAATTGGTGAAATTGTACTCTATAAGTACATCAGGTCAGAAAATATCCTCAAGGAATCAACTATGTGGAACAAGGATATCAAAGAATGAAGATATGGCCACAAATCTTAAGAGGTTCTCACAATTAAGGGACCAACTACAAGGGCATGGGGAAGTCATCTCCGATTCAGAGATGACTCGTGTGTATTAAAAATTTAAATGCTTAGCCACCTGAATGGAGCAATTTTTCAACTAGTGTCTACTCAAGAAAGGATACTACTCCCTTTGATAAACTATGGGCTCAATGTGTCTTGGAAGAAGCAAGATTGAAGGCAAAGGATGACATCGAATCAAATGAGAAGTCTCAAGGCTTTGTTGTAAAATCCAAGAAGAAGAATGGATAGTTTGGAAAGTTCAAAGGAAAACTTGATATGTCCAAGATTCGATGCTTTGCATGCAATGAGTATGGACATTTTAAGAGGGATTGTCCAAACAAGAATAACAACAGAAGGAAGGAGAGAAGTGGAGCTCACATAATTGAAGAAAAGGAAGAACCTGAGAAGAAGCAACCGAAAGGTGAAGATCCCAAGGATCTATACTATTAAAGAAAGCTCCATCTATCAGGTTCATTTGCGATTTGTCTTTCTTTTATTAGAAAGGTAGAAAGTAGTATAACATGCATCATTGCATTCTCTAGAAGAGTCTTTGTTTTTGTAAAGCATGGCATTATAGAAGAAAGTATATGATTGTAGAGGAATTAGAGTCTACATGATCAAATTACTTTGGAAGAAGTCATCTAGTAGACAAGAATGAGAAGATTGGGACCATCTTGCACATCATAGTTCATCCAAGCATTTTCTAATATAATGTTAGAGGTAATCATCTTCCAGAAAGGGTCAATAAGATCCTCTAATAAGAACCATCATTTCTGGAAGGTTCTTTAATATTTAAAAGAAGCATTATGACTTGACTATATTCCATTTAGTATGGAATCAATAATCTTGAAGGATGAAGGGATGATGATGGTCAAGTTTCAGTTTGAAAGGCAAAATTGAAGTCTTTCTACTCTTAAGGAAGGAAAGCTTATCTTCGATAAGGATGGAAGCAAGCTCATTCAAAGAAAGGATGGCTAGAGGGTTGTATGGAAGCAAAAATATGCATGTTTTTAAGTAACTCTTCTCTAGAAGGTAGAGTTCATATCTATAAGAATATTGCAAGAACAATTGGTTATAAGAATGTGCGTGGTAAGTCTTCTATGTGGTCACTCGATGCTTGAAAAAAGTAGGTTGGTCTGCTTTGGAATGGCTAAAGACAAAGACTCTTCCATTAGATGGCATGACTTTAACATGATAATATTGATCAACATCAAATATGGTCTCCTGAAGAAAGAAAGAGAGTTGATGATGACAACTCCAAGGAAGAAGATATTACAACTTGCTCCATAGGTACTTTGATTCAAATCAGAATGCATGGAGAAGGATTCTTGTACTATATAGGTGTGGACCATGCGGGAGGATGTTGATCTCAAAGGAAGGACGCTGAATCTAATATTTTGATGAAAGGCCAACATGGTAGGATAATTATGATATTGATATTTAGGTATTGGTTATCTGGTTGGTACATAATTTCGCTGCTTGGAAGAATGTCGTAGAAGTACATAATGGAAATTGAGGCAAGTGTATCTACCACTGTTTGTTTTGGACTCAATCCAATGAATTCATGGATTTTGTAGATGGCTTTGATAATTTCCTTGGAGGATTATATGATCAAGATGTTTACATCATCTTGGGATTGTAAGGTAGTAGTACAAGAAGATAACTTGATGTTTATGTTTTGACGACAATGAATATCACTTTCATATTTAGAGGGTGATTAGCTGTACTTAGATTTGTTCAATACAATGCCTTTGTTAATAAAGACTAGAAGAAGGTGATATGAAAGGTTGATGGCCTGAACCCTATCACAATCTGGCTCTAGTATATCCTGAGAAATAAAAGCTGAATTTGATGATATGCAAAGGAGAGGAAGATCCATGCAACTACTACTTGAAGATATCCATGAAGAACTAGTAGCTGATGTATTTAAGAAGACAAGCTAAATAGCTTGTGGTTATGACTTCCCGTTCGAAGGAAGTAAGGAATCTCCTATATGTTTGAGAGGGAGTAAGAAATCTCAAATATTGAAGGAGCAAGGATCTATTCCTTAATCAAGAGGGAATGGGGATCTCCTCTATGATTGAGAGGGATTGATGTTAGATATCATATTCTCCATGTGTCTTATACTAGATCAAAATTAACAACCTTAAGTCTAAGTGAAGGCACTAGGAAGGAGGATGGAGGATTGGATAAGCATCTAAGAATGATACACCTTGAGGATAGAGAATCCAAGATGGGGAGTGGACCAACACTCTTTGAGGATTGGACAGGTATAGAAGACAAGAGTGGTCAAAGAGGACTAATATTCTTTGAGGATTGGGAATCCAAGATAAGAATAGTCCTTAAAGGACATACCTAGTGAACATCTCGATGGGGTTTGTACCTTAAGAGGTAGTGTTATGTCTCACGTAAAGCCTCTTAGCATTGCGCTCTGATATAAATAAGAGCTTGTCAAGTTAAGGGCTTACTACGTTGACAATGTTGGTCAGGATGTTGATGCTTAAAGATGGCTTATCAATCTGACTCTTCTTATGAGAATTCTTTAATTTGATAATATCCTTCTACCAAAAGTAGAATTATGAATTCCTCCCTAGTTAAGAGGGAGTGTTGGAAAATGTAACTAGTTTTGTTCTTCATAATTGTCATTATACCCATGTCATTATGTATATCTTATGTTACAAGCAAAAGAAGAAAGAAAAATGTTATTTTCAAGCATGGGTTTCACGCTCCATTTGAATGGTCTTCTAGGTCAAGCATGGATTTCATGCTCCTAGGGTTTTTCGAGTCAAGAAAATATTTATCTTGAGTCAAGAGAGTCATTATCTTTTGTATAAGACCCTATTGGGCAAGTTGTAACATGTAAAATACTTTATTTTTGAGTCTAAGAAAGTCAAAAAGACCCCTAAGAACAAGTCGGCCTTGCCTGAGGAAGTTGACCTAGAGGAGGGCTATTATGGTTTAATAGCATCTTACAGGTTGTGGCATGTGAATTAGGGGGTTGACACATCCCTCAGTTGTAGCTGAAATCTTGATGTAATCAATTTTCTTTTAAGAGGGAGAAGACAATTACTAAGGAAGCGTTCGATGGTTTTTAACTCAGAGGGGGTTTTCTACGTAAAAATATTTGTGTCCTTTGTTTTATCTTTCTGCATTGTTGTATGGTGTTGTCTACTATTGCTTATTGTTTATGATTATCTGAAGAAGAACAATAATAATAACTGAAGATTAACTATTGCTCTGAAAAAGATTAAAAAGTGCTAATGGCTAAGAAATACTGATTCACCCCCCTCTCAGTATTTCCAACATACCCCCTCTTGTCGCACAGAGTGTCATGACAACGCTCAAACCGGGGGCTGTCACCCTGATCCCCGATCTCTCCGTTTAAGCCTGTCTGCCGCGGCTAAGGGGGGTAGACCCTATGAGATGATGAAGACCCACTGTGGACCAGTTGGGTTGGGAGACACGAAGAAACAGGCACTAAATTGATTTTGTTAAGTTAATGGACCAGTGCCCTATGAAATGAATGAATAAACGATTGTTTATCAAATGTTGCAAAAAACATGGACTTATCAACAATCGTTTTACCCTCAAACAAAAAAGATTAACTTTTACCACATGCGAGATAATCATTAAATGCTTAATGGTTTAAAGATACTCTAGCCAATTTAAAATTTCGAAAGATAAAGTGCTTTAAACAATCACGTAAGATGCTAGCTAGAGATTATATTCATATAGTTAATCTTCGAATGAACATTTAAGCATGATAAACATTAATTCCCACGTCAAAATTTTAGCGTTAGCAGAAAAGATGAAAACTAAGAAATTCCCGAGCCAAGGCAAAAAATTTCCCAAAATATTTTTATATTTTTCAAATAAAACAAAATTTGAAATCAAAAAATCTAAACTAAATAAAGAACCTTTTTTTTTTTTTTATAATTTTTAATTTTTAATGAATTTTTATTAAATAACATTAACTAAACAAAACTGATTTAAGTCTGAAATAAACTAATTTCATTAAAAATATAAAATAAAATGTAATATTTTTTTATTTTTTATTTTAATTTTATTTATATTATTAAAATAAAATTTACAAACTAAAATGCTAACTAAAGTCTTAAAAAATCTTAAAAAAATCTAAAAAAAAAAAATAATCTAATGCATGAAAACTAAAATAAAGCCTAAATAAAATTCTAAAGCTAAGATCAAAATCGAATACAGCTAAAATAAAAATAAAATGAGAATCGACACCTAAAAAAATATTTACTAGCGCTTACAAACTACACTTGAATCGTATTGAAACTGAAAGAAATTTACCTGATTTACTTGATGCCCATACGAAACCCCTGATCCTTACCATTCAACGCATATATCACAAAAATGAAAATCTAAACCTGAGATTACCGCACGTCAAACGCATGAAATACCTGGCCCGTGAAAAATAAAAAAAATGTGATTCTTAGTCTTTGCAGGTTTCGACGGCGGATGAAGAAGATGCGGATGGGACGCAACACGTAGGTGAGAAAGTCTGGATACTCGACGGCTGAATCAGATCGTGTGAAGCAAGTGTTTTTGCTGCTGCAGGTGCAGGTTCTGGACGGCGGTGAGAACAGCTGCGGAATGGCAATGGCAACCGCTAGCAGGTGATGCAAGTATGGCAGCCTGAGGAAAATAAAGACTATGAGCTGGACGTGCGATGAAGGTTTGCTGGAGTTTGTGGGTGTGACAAACGCGTGAGAGAAGTGCAGCGTGGGGAGGGGTGAGTGAAAGATGAATAAGGCTGGGCATCAGAGACATAGATTTACTGATTTGCTTTTTTGTTATCGCAGGTTCTGAATAGCGGCAGCGTGAAAGGGTGAATCAGTTTGATGCATTTTGCAGGTGTATTGAATGTTGAATATAAACTGCTGCTGAAGAAGATGCGTTTGATAATGAGAAAGTTGGCTTGAAACAACATATATGATAGCAACAGGACGTTTTCCCACAACTTTGACAAGAGATTGATGGCAGGGAAACGATGGTGAAGAGGGAACAACCTTGAAACTGTTTCTCAAAACCCTGTACCTGCAATTTGCAAAAGAAAAATGAAAACCCAAAAAATATATGCAAGGATTGAAAATAAAACCCTGAAAACCAACTACAAAATTTACAGTATTTACAGATCTTAAGGCTCTTTAGTAGCCAGATTTGTCAATAATCACAGTAACTTTATCAAAATTCCAGATTTACTATGACAAACTTCAGAAAATCTCTCATGCAATTCAGAAAAATAAACTAAATGATAAACCCAGGATCAAAATTAGCTGGGCTCTGCAAGAAAATGCTTGCGGGAGTTCGCTGGTTCAGCCGAGAATTTCCCCAAACGCCCACTGGTTTTCTTTGATAAGGGTTTCCTGCACAACTCACTTCAACCATCAATAAAGAGAGAAAAAGCAGCACTAGATCTCAAAAGCAATGGAGATACCTGCCATTACTTCAGAAAATCTAATACCATTCAAACCCTAGCAAGTGAACAAGATACCTATGCTCAACAATACTCATCAAAAAGCTGTTACTAATGGCTGAAAATTAAAATATGCAGAAAATAAAATAGCTCACAACACTTCCAGAGAGTAACACCTGCAAGATTTCAACCCCAAAGTCTTTTTTTATTAGCACCAGAAAAAGATTACAAGAGAGCTTCTTCAGCACAAGACTCACAAATCCAATGCTCTCAAATGACGCGTAGCACCCTATTTAAAGGAAAAATTCCCAACGGCTAGTTTAAGTGATCCACGTCAAAATGATCTCAACCGTCGATGAGGATCAAGATATCTCTTAATCTCATCCGTCGAATTTTTAATGCATTAAAAAATTGAAATTCTCAAAATATTATTATTTTATTATTTTTTATGTTTTTATTCTATTTTAATTATTTTATTTATTTTTAAAATTTTTATTTTATTTATATTTTTTATTATTTTATTTTTTTAATTTTTAATTATTTTTTTATTTTTTTATTTGGATCTCAAACCAGGCTTTGGAAAAATTCCCTGGACCTAACTTAGACTCATGAGGGATTTAACATTCCTAACCTTAAGACACTTTTACATCATGACTTTTACAATTTTACATCTCAAGGGGGAAAAACCCTTTGACATAGACCCTCATAGACCACCCAGTTCTGCAACCAAACATAATCTAGCAGATTAACACACTAGGATTCTCCTAAGACTCTAATGACAAAATTCATTTTGGCTTTGGGGTCAGGTTGAAGGAAAACTCTGCCGATCATGGATCGGTGAGACGAAAAACCTTCTGGAACGTAGATTATCACTAGAAAATTAGGTCCACGTGGGCAATTTACATACATGACTCAACTCTGCTAAGATTATTTACAATTCAACATGCAGACTGGGTTTACAACTTAATATGATCAAGTGGATGATGACTGTCGAATGGCACGGACATGTCGATCAAGCGCTATCCCTTTTGCGAAGAAAAGGGGGTGTACTGCTATGGGTGGTTGACACGCAGTGGTCAACACCCCCCATAGCCTGCCTGTGGGAGACAACTAGAATGGAGTGGGCAGGAATCAGAGTGACAACCCCCACCCTGAGATGTTGTCGCGGTGCTTGTACAATCTAAGCGACAACAGTGCCACTACTAAATCTAGTAGCCATTAAAGGAGATCCCACAGGATTAGGATACAATATTAACCACCAAATTGGACAAGGAGACAATAGTACAGAACAAGCCCTTTTTTCCCTTTGAATCCCCCCACTAATCCATGCCCAGAAGTGTGCATGATAAGCAAAAATACCCAACTATATAATGAAAGCCATACCTTCGAGGTTGGAAGGCCCACCTTCAAACATACGATCATAACGTACGATCAGGTGGCAGAGATGGTGGCACATCGAACTATCTGGTGGCTGCAAGGAACTGGTGGATGCTGGGGCTGCAAGGGACTAGTGGATGTTGGCTGAAGACAATCTAGGAGAAATTTTCTCCTATGGGGGTCACCCACTGGTGGCAGGTAATAAGACCCATAACCATATACTTAAAATCGAGATTTCCCTTTATTGACAAGGGATCCCATCACTACAATAGTACAAAGTAATCATTGTAATCTTTGAGGGAGCTCGGAGAGTCTCCTAGGCATCTCAGATCGCCCTACCCAACAGGGGCCTCCTGGGTCTTGTATCTTATTTTCATGGCGTTCTTCTATTATGATTAAAATTAACTTAACACCACAAAACTTTAGAGTATATTTCATTTTCATAGATTATATTTCATTTTATGCTTTAGATTAGATTTCAATTTTGTAAAAGTAATGAACCCTTCAAGCTCCATTATGCTCTCCACCATTGCAAGCATGACATGATCCTTGTGCATGATCAGAGAGGGCTTGTTGGTTGATTTAGTGTAACTAGGGAAAGGCAATTTTATCATTATTGTGAGTTTGGGGGAAAAGTAAAGGTTGACTTGTGTAATCAGGATAGGAGCTAGTTTCTCCTATTGTTGGATCTCCTTGCACTTGGTTGACTTGTAAAATTAGGGGAGCACACATTGAAATGAAGCTTCCTCTTGTTGGATCTCCTTGCAACTCTATCTAACTCATTCAAAAGATAAAGATAAAAAAGGAAACACACCTTAGATTAGTTTTATTTTCTTGCAATCAATCGGGTCACATACCCACATTCCCATTGTGCACTCACTTAACCAATAAATCTAAATCCAAGTGGAATCTAACTTAAAAAACTTACCCAGAGCACTCTGCACAACATTTCTACAACATACAACACTTGGGTTATATTTCATTTTCTTGACTTACTTTCAGGAACTAATCATCTACTTTAGGCATTTCATTTAATATCATCAACAAACTACGTTTGGCACTGGTCTATATTGCTATTCATTTATGTGATTTTCTTATTTACTCATCTTGTATATTGATGGTGAATGTGATTATTTGCTTATCTATCTTTCATATTGTATGTTGGTAGTCAATAATACATTTAACTCCCAGGACATTGCTTATTAACTATAGTTTAGTCAACCTTAATTGTTTTTAGGGACTAGCCCCCTTGGCTTTCCTAGGAGTTAGCCAAGATGGAGGAGTTGAGATTTGAGTGACAAGTTGACAACTACTCAACTTGAGACTTGTCGCCAAGGCCACACTTAGTCGTTTAAAGATTTTTACACGTATCCCAAAGGTGTGAATTTGGCGGCAACAACATGTTAAATTTATTTCCTTGAATGCCATAGAAGACCTCCTAGAGAGCTTTCTTCTACTTAATTTCTCCCCTTAGAAAAAGATAGTTAGGGTTTATCAAGTGAAAACTAGGGCTTTCCCCCTTATTCCAAGCATAAGTTAAATTTCTCTTAAATTTAGCCATAATGAGTCCATCATCCAAGTAGGGAAAGACATTGGGAATCCTTGTGGTCGTAAAAAATCATAATTTTTTTTACCTTTTGCTTCTCATTTATATTTCTAAGCTCTTTAGGGCAAGCCACTAGGGCTAGGGAATAGGGCTGAATTCTAGTAGGGCTCCTATTTGATTGATGTTGAGGTTTTAGTAGCTTGAATTCACCTTGATTGTTCCTTTGCACTCAAAATCTAGCTTGTTTCATGGTTGAATTTGGCCTAATAGGGCTAACATCATCTACCCTACATAGTTTGTTCCCTAGTAAAGCCCCAACCTTGGCTAAGGCTTCAACTTAGGGCTCAAATTGAAGGTTTTCCCTCTCCTTTTTGTTGATTACATCACTCACAAACCTTTTCTTTGTGCCTTTTATGCTTAGGCATTCCTTTGTTGATCTAGATCTTCAAACCCTTGGTGTCAGGTGCCTCTCTAAGGCTTTGTATATGGTACACTACTCTTACACATAGAGCATTGTTCACTTCTCCATCTAAGAAGTACCTTGTTTAGCTTTGATTCACATCTCCTTAAGCCAATTAACTTATAATATCCTTTAGGTGAACACTAGGAAGCTTTTGGTATTGTGAAATTCCTCTAAAGAGCAGGAGGAGGATTGCTGAGGTGATAGTGGCAATCCACCTCATTGGTGCACCTCGGTTCAGCCCTTGCTTGTGAGAGTCACCTCATTGTTGCACCTAGGTCCGACCCTTGCCTTGTGAGGCCTCTCACAAGGCTTGCTATATTATGAGGCAATAGGGCCTATCGTATGAGGATATTATATATCTTTGTGTTGGCAACTTTATAGCAGCAATAGATTGATCGTCAACATTGTTGTTATACTTGTACCAGTGTAGCACGACTCTTATAAAACCTGCAAGTACCCGCGGGTCTTGACGGGTTTTATAGTGAGACATGTCACTCACATAGAACTTGCAGTGTCTACCCGTACTCGCCAAAATGTGCATAAAACTCGGCTGCCCGCATTGAACCTGTGAAGAACCGCATCTGACCCGCATAGGACCTGCGGAGACCCTCAAAATTCGATTTTTTTATTTTTTATTTTTTTGTGCTTAAAATTTACCATATTTGGAGTTTTTCCTGTATTTTGCTGAGTCTTATACGGGTCGTTCCTGAGTCTTATACGTGTCGTCAAGTCAATAGCCAGACGAGTCTTATACGAGTACAAGTCGTGCAACATTGACTTGTACATAGATTAAGTGTAGTTCTTATGCATTGTATTTCAGCCTTTTCAGCCTTTTAGTTGTGATCTGGCCAGCTCCCTTTTGTGGTTTGCTTGTTCTGACTGTCTTCACCTTCAGGGCTCTACTTTATTGCAAAGGGTTTATCCATTGTGGATATGTCTTCTTTCTGTAATGATATTATGCTTCTTATTTGGTCTATTCCTGTCTTAGGGAGCGGATGCCCTAGGCACTTCTTTTTTTGCTTTTATTATTTGCTGTATTTTTGAGTCTCATTGACTCTTTTAGGTCATTTGTAGACTTTAATTTAATTTCCTTGTTTCATTTTTTTCTTTGTTGTTTTTTATATTTTCTTCTTTTTTAATTATGTCAAACTCATATAGGTAATATTATGTTGGGGGATGGATGTCATATGGCAGTGTGTCCAAGTAACCTACCATATCCTGCAAACCTGAAAATTTGATTTTACTTTAATGAAAGTTGATGCTTTAACATTGTAGGATTCAAGTGAGCCATTGTCTCTTAAGAAGTTGTTTGCAAGATTTTTCTCAAATTGGTTTTTAAGCACTTCAAAACCAATGCGCCATGTTTTCCAAGCAGGGTTGCTCACTGTGCTAAATTGGTGTAAATCTTGTTATGGGTACAGTTATCAATATAATTATATTCTGAGAGAGTGGTATGATGTATTATACTCTTCAATGCTTGAAACTTGTTGATTATCTCTGGTAAATTGTGGTTATTGCTTGCTACCAGATTTTCCAGTTATCATTTCAGAAACTAAGCATTCTGGCAACTAGGTTGATTCTCTTTGTTATCTAGTTTAATTCTTCCTTTTTTTTTTAAATTTTATTTCTGATACCGCATTGATTTTTTCTTGCTACCTTCTGTGAAACACAAGTGGCTTTCACAGTATGGGAAAAGTTCATAGGGTTTTTACATTTTTCTTGAGATAATTTTTGTAGTTTCTTTCATTTGATGTCAAAAAGTATTATGTTATCAGATGTTTTCCGAGATTCATGTTGGAATAATAATAAATTCTTTTATAGCATAATGTGAAATTGGGGCAAGTTTTTGTAATTTGTAACATTTCTAGGTAATCTCACTGTCTCAGAAGCTTCTGAAGCCAAGATCTTGGTGGAATATGATAGGACAACTACAGATTTAATCTTTTTGTTTTTTAAACAAAACAATTATGAAAGTAGAATCAAATTTAGCAGGCATTTATTATCTTACGTAGATCTTTTATGGAATTGTTCTATTGCAGCCTGTTCATAAATGGATTGTTCGTCACATTTATTTCCCTTGCATACGTCTTGGAATGCCCAAGGTTAGAAGTTCTTTCCTTTTTATCTCTCATGTTTTGTTTGTTGTTTGTATGTTGCATCATAAAATGTTCCATATAACGTTTTAGAAATTTTGAATTGTATTATAGGGGTATATTTGTCATAAGATTAGCCTTGAGAAAATTAGCTTTTATCTTCAAAGTATGATGACGTAGGCAAAAGCTTGCTTGTTTATTAGTTATTACTATAACTTAGTTCTTTGAAAGGAAGATGTTCTCTGATTTATATATCATTTATGAAATGTTTAACTTAGTTGTTTTAAAAGAAGATGTTCTCTGATCTCTATATCATTTATGAAATATATAAACCATTCTCAAGAATCCATTCAATTTTTGTATGAACGCAGAGCGGTGCAATCATCATAGCCTTTCTTGTTTCGGCTATATTTCATGAGGTATGTTGAGGTTTCATTCTTTAATTCTCTTTTTCTAATGGAAACGATTTCAGAGTTCTATTAATCAGCCTCCAAAAGTGACCTATTTACTTTTGTAGAAATAACTGATATTGGTTGTGGGCATAGACTTCATTTCTGATGCATAATATTGTTCGGTTAAGTTTGTCATCTGTAGTCTATGTTATGATTGAAAAATTGTTGTATCACTTCTTTTATTGTGTGTGTTGATGTTAAAGTTTTTGATTCAAATTTAATGTGAAAATATGTAAATTACGGAAACATATAATGTAACGAACAAAGTTTTTATACTCAAAGAAATGCTCTGATCCCAATGTAACAAACAAGGTTCGTAAATGTAATGAACAATGCTCGTATATGCAATAGAATAATTTAGAAGAACTAAATATGTAAGTATCTATCGTAGGTCAAATAGTAATTGTATACAAGAATTGTTAAAAGTACAAAAGATGTGTCAAATGATTACAATGAGGGCCCACTTATATACCTAGGTAGGTGCCCTTTCATGAATGGTCATGTCTCTTACGCATGCCTCTTCATTACTAACTAACTAACTAACTAACCATTAGTTAATTAATTATTAATTATTAATTATTATTAATATGAATTATATTCATAACATTGCCCCTCTCTTCAAAAAGCGTTGTCCTCAAAGCTTACTGATGAAAGGGTCGGATCTCTTTTCCCATTTCGAACTTTAATCTTTGTTGATACAAGACAATATGATCCTCTGAATGATACACGAAATTGTTGGATTGAGAATGGATTTGACGATCCAAGATTAATCTTCTGTGGAATCTTCTTTTGTAATGAATTGTTATCATAAGACTCGATTCTGCAAACTTCAATCTTTCTTGGATCATAAATCTATTGTTTCCATTTTGAATGATTCAAATATGTAGACTGACTTAGTTATATGAAGCGACAAAACTTAGAGTTGTTGCGCTTTAAAGGTAAATACACAATGTATTGTAGTAATATTCTTATTAATAAGATGAATAGTACAAAATGTATGAATGTTACATTGAGGGTCTGCTTTATATACTTAGGTAGGTGTCCCCTCATCACTGGGTATGTCTTTTTAGACATGCCTTTTCATTTAACTAATGACTATTAGAATAATCACTATTTTGATTATCTATTATTTACAATTTATTTGTATTTACTTTTATTTTATATAAATTATATTCATAACATTGTCCCACTCTTCGAAAAGCTTTTTCCTCAAAGCTTGTTGCAGACAATTTCCTCAGTTTTGCATACATCATTTTGACATATGTAATTTTTCAATCTTGGCACTTGTTTATTCATTTTCCTTGTTTCAATTTGTTTTTCTTCTTGGCTGAACCAAAATTTGTATTTTATTATTATTATATATATATATAGATATATATATATTGAATTATAAAAAGTCCCTAATTAAAATATATATGTCCCTTATGTTAATGGGAAAACGTCACCACGAATTGACAGAGTCAGACCCGTTGATTACTCCAAGAGATTTAATGTTGTTTGACCAGATTGTCAAATAATTGTTGGCACGTTGGGCGTGGAATAGGGAATAAGGCGACAGGGGATTGGCAACACATTGGCACTTGCTGACAGAGCCGCGACAGTGACAAAGAACAGATTGTGTTGACGACGTAGGAATATGGTGGAATGGGGAGCCACGATGACTATGTTGTGTATTCAGCTAATTTGTTTCTGTGGCTTTTGTACTGTGAAAAGTCGTTCCGAATGTTGAATTTGCGGCGAATCTCTTCAGGTGATTTGTCGGTAATGATCGTTAGTATGAGAGGTAAAGTCGAGTAAGTTGTAGATGTTAAGGTTGTGGGCAGCCATTGTAAGCTCCAAAAGTTTGGGTACATCATCCACAAAAGGCTTTACAAACTCTGCATCCCAACTTTTGACACTCTCGTTTACTGCTGCACCGGGGGATTCATGTATGTGATGGTGTTTGCAATAATCTATGACCATTTCTAAAATGTGGCTCAAAATGTTTTGCAGACGAATGGGTGTCTCTGTCTTTCCACCCTCAATCGCCATCTTTAGCACATTCGACTTAAATGTTGTAACCCTCTCCACCTCGAATAGTTCACCATCTGAATTCAGTAATGTAACAATGTTATCATTATACTTGTCTGATGCATCAACCATGGCTGACAGTTGGTGTGGATATAAGTATGACGAAGTGCGAGAGATATGATAAATTTGAGGTGAGAATGTCTTGGTAACCAAAATTGTACGATTGATGACTTCCAACATACTAGAATTTATTCCTCTTTGTTTTGTCCGGGGTTTAATACAATTGAGAGTATTTCCAAATTTGCTAAGAGGACTAATATTTTTATGTTTTATTGAAAAAAGTTTCATATCCTTATAATGTCTTATCCATCCATGAAGGCTATGTTCAATCTCATCATCATTATTTCCAAAATAGAGTGAAAATTTATTATTTGGATCCAGTTGCTTTTCATGGTATTTTAAAAAATGAGTTCTGAGCTTTGAATAACTCAAATTGTTAGGCCAGGAGGTAAGTCCTCAAAACGAATTGTGTTTATTGATTAAGATTCTAATGGTTATATACATGAAGGAGTGACTCTTAGGCTTCACCTCCCAATGACTCTTCATTTTCCATTATTTACTATTTACATTATTTACAAGTGTTCACCCAATCCCAATGATTAGGTGTCAACGTTCCCCCTTAATTTGAAGGGATGGTGGTGAGTCCAAGCATCGTTCTGAATCTTTCAAGCTTTTCTCTTCCAAGTGCTTTGATGAAGATGTCTACAATCTGCTCATTAGTGGATCAATGGCATAGATGGATTGGCTTGGCCTCAACATGATGTCAAATTAGATGGTATTTTGTATTGATGTGCTCCGTTCGATCATGGAACTTTGTGTTCTTGGCCAACTTTATTGCATTTGTAGAGGTGTTGTCAATCATGAGTGGAGTTGAATGTACTTGTTTTACCTGCAAATCTTCTAGATTTTCCTAAGCCACACAATTTCTTTTGTTGCCTCAGTTGCTACCACATATTCTGCGTCTGTTGTGGAATCTGCTGAAATTGATTGTTTGCGTGATCTCTAGGAAACAACTCTTGATCCAAGACTCATAGCATAACCTGAAGTAGATACCCTGGTTTCTTTGTCCCCATCAAAGTCTGAACCAGAGTATCTAATCAAGTTGAAGTCGCCCACTTGTGTATACTTGAGTCTAAAGACTTGGGTTCCCTTCAAGTATTTTAGAACTCTTTTTGTAGCAGACCAATGTCCCTCACAAGGCTTTTGCATAAACTTGGAGAGGATTCCAACAACAAACGAAATGTCTGGTTTGGTAGTAGTCAAGCAGCTGAAACTTCCTACAAGCTGTCTATACTTTGTTGCATCCTCAAATTCTTTTCATTCAATGGATGTGAGCTTTAAGTTTTGTTCCACTGGAGTAGTAAGAGGATTGCACTCAACCATGCCAAACCTGTTCAACATATCTCCAGTGTACTTCTTTTGAGAGAGGAATATAGACTTTGGATGTTGAATTACTTCAATACCAAGATAGTAGTGAACATAGCCCAAGTCAGTGATTTCAAAAGCTTTCCTCAATTCCTTCTTTATGGATGCAATGTAGCTCTCATTTTTCCCTGTCATCAAAAGATCATCTACATATACCACAAGATATACAACTGTTTTGCCAACTTACTTGACAAAGAAAGTTGCATCATCAAGATCATAATGTTAGAAGTTAAGTTTCAGAAGATGCTCAATTAACTTTTCATACCAAGCTCGCGGTGCTTGCTTGAGGCCATACAAGGATTTCACAAGTTTGCGTTCTTTATGTTCATGTCGCTTCACAACAAATCCTTCTGGTTGGGACATAAAAATATTTTATTTCAGATCTCCATTCAAGAAAACAATTTTTACATCTATTTGATGGACTTTCCAACTGTTCTGAGCTGCTAGGGAAAAGAGTGTCTGGATGGTAGCCCATTTTGTTGTGGGGGAAAAAGTCTCCTCATAATCGACTGCTTCCTTTTGTGCAAAACCTTTTTCCACAAGCTTGGCTTTGTTCTTGTCAAGTGAGCCATTAGCTTTATACTTGTTCTTGTAGATCCACTTGCAACGAATTGGTTTGGTTCCCAATGGAGGATCAACCAGCTTCCAAGTGCCATTCTTTATCAAGGTATCATACTCCTTTTGCATCGCTTCTTTCCATTCATCATGAGAAGCGAATTCTTTGAAGGAAATTGGTTTAAAATCTGTAGATAAATTTAGTTCACAATCATAAGAAACATCCATGTCAATAGGTGAATTAGAATCATCTACATCACTTCCATTTTGCCTGGTTGAATTTCTTGTTCCTGTGTTTCCATCCTCATCAAGATGAACACTTTCAAGTGTCTTTGTCAGCCATTTTGGAGGACTTTTCTGAGATGGCTCAGGCTGCTTAGTTGACTGAGTTGGGACTGAATCAAGATTGAGTCTCCCAATTTTGTCAATGACATCACTCAAAGTATCGTCAGTGGTTGGAGTTTGATGTGGGGGAGAGAGTGCTTCAGAAGAAGATTCCACAGATTGATCTAGTATAGGAATCCCCCCTTCAAGATGTGGAATCTGATTATCAAATTCTTGAAATGATTTTGCATGTCCGAATCTATCCAAAGGATGAAGTTGCCGCTCAACAACATTGTCAGCTTTGGAAGATTCAAGAAAGATTATGTCTCTAGATACAACAAACTTTTTATTAACTTCATCATAGAGATGGTATGCTTTGGAGTTATTTGAATTACCCCAAGAAGATGCACTTATGACTCCTTGCACCAAGTTTGTTTCTATGTACCTTTGGTATCAAGGCATAATAGGTGGAGCGAAAAACCCTAAGATGCTTTACCGAAGGAATGTGGCCATACCACATTTCATAAGGAGTCTTGTTTCTAATAGCATTAGATGGACATCTATTCTTTACATATACAACACATAGAACTGCATCAACCCAAAACATCAATTTTACATTCTTGAAAAACATCATGGATTGTACCATTTTTAAGATTGTCCTATTCATTCTTTCAGCTACTCCGTTTTGTTGAGGATTATAAGGCACAATTGTTTGATGTTTGATCCCACACTGGCGAAGATAGATTTCAAATTCATTTGAAGTGTATTCTTTGCCATTATCAATGTGAATAGACACAATATGAGATTGTGCATCATTTTCAATCCATGTATGAAAGTTCTTGAATGTTTGAAAAACATAAGATTTGTTCTTCAATAAATAAACCCAACACATTCTGGTGTAGTCATCAATAAATGTCATCATATATTTATTTCCATTTGTAGAACAAACATTGGACCGCATAAAGCTGAATGAATAAGTTCAAGTTTTCTATATGCTCTGGAATGTGAATCATGAAAAGTTTGTTTGCTATGCTTTCCTAGAATACAAACATCACATTGCTTAAGTTTCCTAGGAGTTGTAGGCAAACCAGTAACGCCATTTTTCTTCGACAAGCGAAGGCTGTCATAGTTCAAGTGTCCAAATCTAGTATGCCATAAAAGACTTGATGGAAATGTACCTTCATCATAATGAGAACTGTATGAGAAATTTTGTGCATGAGCAGAGGTAACTTGCAGCTTTAGAAGTCTTTCTTCTTCAATCCATGTCATGACAAGTGAGTGATCTGATGGTTTTCTGACCTCAACCTTGCCATCCAACATATGAATGGAGTGTCCTTGCTAGCGGATGTGGACCAAGACATCAAGTTTCTCCTTAGCTGTGGGAGATATAAAACATCACACAGAAGAAATTCTGGAAGACAAGGGAATTTGAGTCTGATTGTGCCAAGCCCTGATGGTTTGAGTTTTGATTTGTCTGCAAATTATACTGCTCCATCAACATTGTCAGTGAATACTTCAAAAAAATTTCTTCTAAAAGTCATGTGGCAAGTTGCTCTTGAATCAAGCAATCAATCATTTTTTCAAGAAGCAAGTGAAGCATTAAACAAGTCTTCAGTTACTCCAATATTACAATGTGCCAGAACATAGTGAGTGGATTCAGGTGCTTTACCTTTTTCTTTATTATTGGTTTTACCATTGGCTTGATTTCTTTCCTGCTCAATTTTGACCCAAGGCAACTTGCATGTGGATGCATCATGTGATCCATCTCTATTGCAATGTATGCAATGAAGATCAGACTTTTCTCCTTGAGAGTGTTTGCCCCCCCGCCTCTAAAATTCTTCCTTTCTCTTCCTCTTCGACCATCTCTTCCTCTAGAAGTGTTGATCTAGATTGTCATTGATGTCAATATGGCAATATTCTGGTTACTAAATAATGATGTGAAACCAAGCAGAGCAGATCCATGAAGGAACAGGAGCAGTGGACTCAAGAAGGAAAGCCGAGAAGGAAAGATATCGTAAGTCATCAAAAGAGAAAGCCAGAGAGTAAGAGGAAGAAGTTCATTGGAAGGTGCAAAGAGGAACACGCAGCGGAAAAGGAAAGAACTAAGAAACAAAGAAGAACATGCAGCGGAGGAGCATAAACAATGTTAACAGTAATATCGAAGAAATAAGCAGAGGAAGTATTAAACCATGGAAACCCATTAAAATCCCCAACACATGTAATAAAACACATCGACAGCTTTATATTAACGACTTTACCAATAGTCTATTATGTGCCACTATCCAAAACCTCTGATGTGCGATATGAGTTGCGGAACTAGCGTGATTATATAACAATTAATATAACACGCATCCACCACATCGAAAGTTCTTTTTAAAAAAAATTGTTGTCATGTTGGGGTTCCAACTGCGATATAATATATGGACCCGATAGGACTATCAAAACAGGTTTAATGGAATACCGCGTGTGCCACTATCGAAAGTTATGTATTGCAAGTCTTAAATGTCATCGCCCAAAAACTGTGATTGCCGATACGATTGTGCACCAGTTGCACCATTGTAATACAACTCAATAAGAATATCGCTTCTGTCACATGATCACAAACCATAGTTTATTATGTATCACCACCCCAAATCCTCTGATTGCGATATATGTACTGCAGGCTCGACCACTCCATTAGAATAGACTTTTATATAATATTGTGTCCGACTATCGGGAGATACGCAAATCATAAAGGGTTGTCACTCGCGGACTGCCTATGGCGATAAAGTGGTGGACTCGGTGGGCTTATCAAAAGTTGCTTGATAGAATATTGCATCCGCAGTATCACGAGCTTCAAAGGATGATGTGTAAAATCTCCGATTGCGATAAGGTTGTGGACTCGACAATTTATCAAAATGGGTTTAATACAATATCGCATCCGCAGTATCACTAGTTTCAAAGAAATGTTAAAACCTCTGATTGCGATAAGGGCGTGGACACCGAACCACCGATTGCGATAGACCCGACGGACCGCCGATTGAGATGAAGTTGTGGGCCCGACGAATTTATTAACTGCTGTTTGATATTATATCGCGCCCGCTTCATTGGCAGTATGAGTATCGGCTATATTACTTCGGCAATGTTAAAGGTTGCGACTGTGGGACCTCCGAAAGTTGCAATTGCGATGGAAGCTATGACGTGGCGTGTGGGGACCTCTATTGATGCGATTTCCGTAAATAACAAGTCTATGTTGTAATTGGTTGAATATTAAAAAAGGCCCTTTGATATATTTTAATATACCACCTCATGCACAAGTCAACCCCTCCACAAATGAACGTGTCGTTTCGTTTATTGGAAAAACTTATTATTATTATATATATCTATCTATCTATCTATCTATATATATATATATATACACAAGTTGAAATGCTTCACTTGAGGGGGAGTTAAGCACCTATCTCTCGGGAATCAAAACAGAGAACAAGGAAAGTTCACAACTTGTGAACTTGAAGAAACAGAGGAAGCCGAAGGTCTAGTAGACGCAAAAGGTGCGGCGAAAGCCGAAGGCCGACCTAAAAAGGAAGCTGAAGACAGAGCAGGACGACAATCTTTTGACCTGATTCATCTTGGAATGATCAGACCTGAAGTGAAACCATAACGTAGACAACGGCCTATTGCAAAGACCTAGCACAGATATCTTGTTGAAAAACATCAGTTGATCTTGGAGACTTTATTAAAGATCATGATGCATTGTTGAGATCATCATGAGGTAAACTTTGCAGACTCTGTTTGGGCAATATGAAGAATTGTGAAGACTCCTTCATATGAAGACCGGTTGTCATTGATGTAGCAGTGAAGCTGTAGATTGATAGAATTCAGTGAAGAAGATTTTGGGAGCAGAGAATTACAATCAAACATATCTAGACAAAATATAGTAGTTGGTTGGAGCCCAAAGGGTTGGTGCCTTGACAGGATAAGGTCAGAGCCCTTGGGGTTGGTGCCTCAGAATCGGAAGGATTGGTGCTCCTAAATCCAAGGTTGGTGCCTTGACAAGATAGGGTTAGAGCCCTTGGGGTTGGTGCCTTAGAATTGGGAGGATTGGTGTCCTTGGAGTTGGTGCTCCTAAATCCAAGGTTTGTGCCTTGAGAAGAAAGGGTTGTTGCCCTAGATGTTGAACCTCACAAAAGACCAAGTTGGTGCTTGGCAACGGGTTAGAGCCCTATATATATTGTACATGATTATTGCACAATGCAAATATTATATTAATAAAAACCCTTATTCCTATTGCTTACTTTGTGTTCTAAATATAATTGATTTAATTGGTAAAAGTACCAATTGAAAAGGAATATTGATTCACCCCCCCTCTTAGTATTTCGAACAAGAAGAATCTTGTACATGATTTTTCTCCTTTTGCACGAGGCACACGGATTTTTCAGAAGACTGAATAGTTGTCTTGTTTTCTAAACCCTTCTCTTTTTCAACAAACTTCTCCATCATTAAATTTGAATCGAAGCCAAAAATAATTACAATACTCGTAATAAAGATACTAATAGTAATGTGCTATGTCTTTACAAAATGGCATCAACTGCAAGCTCTCAATATTCATATACCATGCAATATATATTGTATGCCTTATAACATAACCAACAAACTTCATATTCCACATATTATACCATGGCATGCCATATATATGCACATCATAAGGAGAACTCAACACTTCATAAGAAGAAGTCAATGTAGAGATTATGAATCCAACATTAAAAAAATGCACCAAGCACGGTCTTCGAGTTAATGCACATATAAGAAAAGGCATATCATATATAAACTTAATGGAATGCACCACCCAACATATATGAAATCAATTATCCATAAGACTCTTCATACCAAGACCTCATTAAAAGAAACATCATTAATTTTGCATTCTCTTACACGTGTTAGGGTACTTGTGTGATTGAAATTTTCTACCTACGGTTCGACACCAACTAGAATTTGCACCTTATTTATATTCTGCTTATTATACTCATTTTCTATTTGATGCCTTGTATTTGGAGAAGTATCTAACAACATCAATTTGATCATCTTCAACTGTTTCCAAATTAGTAGACTCATCTTTATCATTTTCATCTACAGTTGTCATATACCCACTTTGATTATTAGCTTCATTTAAATCACCCCGAGGAGATCTTAATTCAACATGTTCAACATCAATTTCTTGATTAGAGCATTCTTTATTGTTAGTTTTTTTCATGTTAATGTCCTCTTCCATTGTAGTTGTTGAATTTGGTGTTTTGAAGGCCTTTAATGATTTTGCAAATGATTTTTTTATTTGCTGTATTTGTTGTAATGCTTCTCCAATTTCATTTAAAAGTTTAGATTTATGATATTCACTTAATTCCATGATTTCAAGACCTAAATTTAATGGAAGATTGTGCAGCGGATAACATCCAAAGTGTTAGCGTTTGAGATTTCACCTAGGCTGAGATAGACAAACCTCAAAGCTACATCAAACCATTTCACCTCGTAGCTAGCCCTACGGGGTATGAGAAAGCTCTCTCCGGTCAAACTCGGTAGATCTTTCAATAGGATTGAGTTGACCAATTAGGAACAAGGATTTTAGGCTAGTAAATTGATAAGGGGGGTTTTGATTTGGAGTTTTTGGTTTTTTTTGGTGGCAATTGGAGGGAGTGCAATTCAGGGTGCGGGGATTGAGCTCAGTTTTTGCAGGTGGGTCTTTGGGGCAAGGTAGGAGTTTATGCTGATGCCTTTAGCTGAAAGAGATGATAAAGGAGGAAAGAAGAGAAGCTAAAGAGGGCAAACAATGAATTCGAATCCTCTCTAGACAGTGGAAAACATAAATTTTAAACAAAATTGAAAGCTGAGCATGGCATGCATGAATTCAAACTTTATCACTTCTTTTGTTTAAATAGCAGCAAGAGATTAAGAAATGGAACACATAAACACATTTACAATGACAATTAGGAAACACACCATCAACATAATAATCCACAAGAATCCACAATGAAGTCTGCAAAACCCTGGCCTTCCTTTTCCTCAAATTGCAGAAATACAAGTCAAAAATACAATAGAGCTTCTCCCTCTAGAGTCCAACCATGAAAATGAGAAAGAGAAGGCATAATATAGAAGGTCTAACTTCTTTCCCCACCTCTAGGGGTCGAGCTCAGCTTCCTAGGAGCTGTTGCAACTAATTCTAAATCAATCACTAAATAATAGGCCAGCTCAACAACTTGCCTCTAAAACTTAGGAAACCTATCCATGCATTAAATATTTACTATTTACATCAAAGAATCTTCTAGAAGTGGTAAAGAAGAGTAAAAGTATCTAATGCCATGAAATTTACACAAGAATCCATCATTTACATGCCCAAATAGTCAACCCAAGTGAAAACAGTGCTTTGTTGGCCGAACTGGTCAAAAACTGGCAAATTTTGCCTGAGTGGTCGCACCTCTGGCTCGAGTGGTCGCACCTTTTTGCAG
>APFE031569763.1:0-38000 GCA_000404065.3 Pinus taeda
AGATCAATGGGTTGTAATCCTCTCTTCTAACCTCTATATCAATAAAGCTATTCAAGTTTTCCTCCACATTCTTGTATGTTTGTTAATATATGCATGTGTGTGGTCAATATATATCTGGTCCTATATTGTTTATGACTGTAGATCTCTGCACTTTGAAGGTATTATGCTGCTTTTACTTTACAGGTACTCTTTGAAGCGGAGTGGTCAAGGGAGGAGCGGCAAAGATCTGTCAAAGAGGAGAAGGAACAAGCAGAGAACCAAGCAAGAGATCGAGGTTGGTATTCTTTGCTCCTCTCCTATCTACTTCTCGTAAAGGGAAACGAAAGTAACTTTAATCTGTTTGTTTCTAAGATAGCTACCCGTCTTAGTGGGACTAACAGCTCTGCATAGGCACTAGATTTCTGGATAACAAGGAGGCTAAAGATTGATGCCCTAGCAACCAACCCTTACCATTGACCTACTCAAGATTTATGGATTTTCATGGAAGGAAAACAAAATCTCATCCACTAGGAATATTCATCAATTGTCATGCAGTGAGTGACACATGCAACTGCCAACCAAATAGCCTTCTACAAAGATATTCAATAAATTAGGGCATAAGAGCATTAACTAGTTGCAACAATTCCATAAATTAGACATTATTTCAAGAGAAATTTTCAACAAAAGGCACTTAAAATATGACAATATGATATATTCAACCCTGAACCATGAAGTAGCTCCAAAGAAGATCAAAATTCTAGCTCCAAATATTGAAATGCATCAAAGAATCTCCAATACCGTACTAAGAGACAAGTGTGAATTTGTTTACAAGAGAAGGATCCAAGTGATGATGACAAGTTCTCACACATGAGACTCATTTCTATGTATATGAGTTCCTCCTAAATTGATTTATCCTAATGAGACCCAAAATTATAAAATAATGTGTTAGAAACAAGTCTTGGTGCCCCATGGTGGGTTTGTGGCACAAATGTTGGTCTCATGAGTCTTCAAATGTAAGAAAACCATGTACAATGCTCCAAATGAGGGCATTGACGATGGTGCTTTCCCTCCTGTTGTCGTACAGATTGTCACGACAACGCTCAGACCGGGGGCTGTCACCTTGATCCCCGATCTCTCCGTTTAAGCCTGTCTCCCGCGGCTAAGGGGGGTAGACCCTATGGGAAAATGGATGACCAACTGAGGATCAGTTGGGTTGGGAGACACGAGGAAACAAGCACTAAATTGATTTTATTAAGTTAATAGACCAGTGCCTTATGTTTAAACGATTATTTATCAAATGCTGCGGAAATATGAACCATATAAAATAATCGTTTACCATCAAATAACTCAAACAAAAATTAACTTTCTCCAAATGCGAGATAATCGATAAATGCTCAATGGCTCAGCAATACTCTAGCAAATAAAATTCGAAAGATTAAGTGCTTTAAATGATCATAAAATTTAAATGCTGACCAATTACCACTTTCACATAGCTAACTTCAAAATAAACATCAAGTGCGTTTAACTATAGAGAAATGGAACATAGAAACACCAAAAATGAAATTTTCAATTTTTTGAAAATTTTTTATTTTTATTTTTATTTTTAAATTAAAACTAAATAAAACTCAAAATTATTATAAATTTAACCCTAAAATCAAAATTTAAACCCTATTTATGTATTATTATTAATAAATATATTCTATATATATATATATATATATATTTTTATTTTTTTTTTATGATTTTGAAACAAAACCAAAACTAATAAAAATAAAGATTAAACGAGACTGAAACTAAATCTAATCTAAATCTAAAAGAAATTTTTAGTGCCTTTATTATTTTTTATATTTTATGATTTTTTTTTTAAAGCTTAAAATGAAATAAAATTAAAATCTAAATAAAACCTAACACCTAACAAAATATCAATGTTAACTTAGTAAATTAAATGAAGATTAAATCAAACAAAGGGAAAGGGAAATTCGAATCTACATCAAAACAAAAAAAATTTAACCTATCCTAAGTTTAAAACAACATACCAATGCTAAGCTTATCGAATAGACAAAAGGTAAAAAAGAAAACACATTTTAGCATGCAGCTATGCAGGTTCGCGTGAGGAAAACTTGGACGGCAGTAGAGGGAAGGATCGAGCTGCGGTTGCGAAGGAGGAGCTACGCAGGGAGGGAATACTGCACGCAGGGAGCTCGAGACTGCATGTAGGCAGCAACGTGGAAAGAGGTGGAGATACATGTTAGATTTGGCAGGGTGCGTGGAGGAATTGAGCAGCTTGATGGCGTGATAATATGCGGCGAGAAGAGAAGTGAATGAGGGTTTGGATGGAAAGAAAAATGGACAGCGATGGCAAACGAAAAAGGAGAAGATGCAGGTCAAAGAGTGGTGGAGATACGTTGAGAAGTTGTTGAGAAAAGGTAACGCGTGGAGGTGGTAACAAACGGAAGATGGATGCAGCAGATTGGAAGACAACGTAAAAGGGAGCTGCGTGGAAAGATTGTGGTTGCAACAAGTTAAATGATGGAAACTGCGTTAGGTTTGGGATAGCTTGCAAAGCATCAAACCCTCAAATAAAACTTCAAAAAGAACTATGCCGGAATAGATTCCAGAGGGCAAACAAATATACGTATTTTTAGTTTAAATTTTCCAGAGAAATATAATATGCAGCTAGAAACTGATAAACCCTTTAAAATTTCTCAGAAATTTGCAAATAAAGTGATACTCCTCTGCTTCATAATTTCCAGTTATCACACCCCACAAAGATTTTCCAACTCTGAAATAAGTATTCCTGCAGTAGCTGATTCTGAGGCCAGATCTCACCCTCAGGGCCTAGATCTGGCTTCAAAATCCAATTTCAACTTTAGATTTGCAACCTGTAAGGTAAAAAAAAACGAACACCCAGAGAGTAGATATGCAAGGATTAAAACTAAAAACCCTGCAAACCAGTCAAAAGATTACAATATTTACAGATTTATGGCTCTATAACAGCCAAATTTGTTAGTGATCATCAGTAATATTTACAAAATCTCAGATTTACTATGGAAAACTTTAGAAAAACTCTCATGCATTCATAAACTTAAATGATAAAACCAGGATTGAAACTGGCTAGGCTCTGCAAGAAAATGCTTTGTGGGAGTTGGCTGGTTCAGCCGAGAACTTCCCCAAATGCCCACTGATCTTCTCAATAAGGGTTTCCTGCACAGCTCACTTCAACCATCAATAAAGAGGGAAAAAATAATACTAGATTCCAGATACAATGGAGATACCTACCATTATTTCAGAAATCTTATTACCATTCAAACCCTAGCAAGTGAACAAGATACCTGTGTTCAACAATACTCTACATCAAGCTATTACTAATGGCTGAAAATATAAAAAAATGTAGAAAATAAAACACCTAACAGCACTTCAAGAGAGTAACACCAGCAAGATTTCAACCCCAAAGTCTTTCTTTATTTGAACAAAAAAAAAGTTTAAAGAGAGCTTTCTTCAGCACAAGACTCACAGATCGAATGATCTCAAATGACCCCTAGCACCCTATTTAAAGGAAAAATTCCCAACGGCTAGTTCGAGTGATCCATGTCAAAATGATCTCGACCATCGATGAGGATCAAGATATCTTTTTATCTCATCCGTCGAAATTTTTAATAAATTAAAAATTAAAATTTTGCATTTGTTTTCTCAAAAATTTTGACTTATTTTATTATTTTAATTTTACTTTAATTACTTTTTCAATTTTTCAATTATTATTATTATTATTTATTTATTTTTAAATTTTATTATATATATATATATATATAGATATATATTTAATTTTTTAATATTTATATTTTATTTTTATTTTTATTTTTTTTCAATTTTTATTTTTAAAAAGATCCTTGAACTTAGCCTTTGGAAAAATCCCCTAGGACCTAGGACTTAGGACTTATGAGGGGATTAAAACATTTTCTATCCCTCAAGACACTTTACATCATGACTTTTACAATTTTACATCTCAAGGGGGAAAACCCATTTGACATAGACCCTCATAGACTACCTAGTTCTACAACACAACTATAATCTAGCAGATCAACATACTAGGATTCTCCTAAGATTCCAATGACAAAATTCATTCCGGCTTTGGGGTTAGGCTGAAGGAAAACTCTGTCGATCATGGATCGGTGAGACAAAAAACCTTCCGAAATGTAGATTATCACTAGAAAATTAGGTCCACCTAGGCAATTTACATACATGACTCAGCTCTACTAAGATTATTTACAATTTACACATGCAGACTTTGTTTACAACATAATATGATCAAGTCGACGATGATTGTCGAATGGCACGGGCATGTGAATCAAGCACTATCCCCTTTCACAAAGAAAAGGGGGTGTACTGCTATGAGAAGTTCACACGCAGTGGTCAACACCTCCCATGCCTCAAGGATAAGAAAAACCTCCTCTAGGCCTTGGATCAGCTACCTTGATCATGCTAAACCAACTGGGTCATGTTGGCCCAAGTGCATCATCTTGCAAATATTGTGGGGCAATGAACAAGTTGATGAAGGTGCTAAGAGTACCCATGGCATGAAATGATGGTCAAACACATGGAGTCCCATGGCTCTCAATGCATCCCCTACAAATGCCAATATGATCCTCTAGTGGTCTTGGGCCCCAGTTAAGCTGCCCAACCCATGATGAAACCACCTGCCAATTACATATAAGATCCAATGCGTTTCCTCACCATTAGGTACAATAATTAATTAGTGCATCTAAGTGAGCCAAGCTTGTTAATCAAGGGCACAAATGAGACTTGATAATGGGCTTCGCTTCCAAATTTGGAGCTTTAAGCATGTAATAGTGTTACCTGTGCAGGTAGGAGTGGTTAATAAACAACCGTATTAGGTGTTCCCGATCCCTAAGGGGAAAGACAAGTCCAAGGTACATCCTTCAATTGATAGGGGTCATGTGAATAATTATGAGATGGATAGGGACACAGGGGTCTCAAAGCCAAATGCCATGGGTTAAAGGATGGTAATGATAAGGGATGCCCACATATTTAAGTGTATAGATGTAAGAGGGAGAAATCGTGGATACAAGTGTTACCCTGACCTTTGTTTTTCCACGTCCATTTTCCTTTTGCCTCTTCTTTATTTTTTGTTGTTGTATAGCTCGAGGCTCTAGGAAAGGAGAGCATGTCGTGTGATATAAGTAGTTATTACCCCCTTAAGGTGGGGCAGTTCATCGCCCACCAGGGGTTGGGACATGCATGGGTTCCTTAATGATCTAGGGAAATCATAGTGATCCAGGTGGATACTGGTGGCAACCCACCTATTCCACTTGGACCCCCAACATTATTTCTTTTAGTTTCCTTAACTGTAGCACAGTTTACTATTTTTGGCAATTTTTTGGGTTCTAAAATTGTGAAGCCATTTTTGAGGCCCTAAAAGACATTTTATTAGAAAATGCACAACATTGTGCTAGCAATCAAAAGTTGTAGTCATCGAATAGATATTTTTAATGAAGTATCATATGCGTCAAATGGAGATTGTATGCCAAAGTTACAACCCCGGGAAGTTGATGTACAAACTAACCCCAAAGGGGCCAACAGTGTTTTGGCACTTCATCTCCTATGGTTATATTTTTGGATGTTTAGGGTTTTCCATCGTTTCTCAATAATAAAAAAGCCTCCGATCCTCATTGTAACAAAGTTCAAACGACATGTAGCTGCCACCTCTCTTCTCAGAGATAGATATCATTGTCTGAGCTAGTTTGTTTCCATTCTGCATGTAAATAGTTACTCAATATTTATTTTAATGAATTGAAGTTTATTTTTCACTATAGCTCTGTGTTTCTGTTTAAATTTGTATTTCATTTCATTCCTGCATAAATCTAGATCAGTGGTATCAAAGTGGTTTGTTCTTTCTTTGTTTTTTTGTGCATGTCCCCAACGAGGTTGGGATATAAGGAGTTAGGACTTGAACTGTTTGAAACTTTGCAACGCTGGCCTCGTCGATCCTGACAGCCTCCCATGGCATAAGAAAAGAAATATAAGGGAGCAAGAGATCCTTTCAAAATGTTGCTCAAAGAAGCCCTCAAGTGACAAAGGAACAAGATGATGGATAACTTTTCCCAGATCCTTCGGCGGGTATTAGCGGGTGAAGCATCCTCATCTGGAAGCCACCTTGGAAGCGCCACTCCCTTTAAGGTACAAGTTAACTTTGACATTCCTATATTTGAAGGCCAGATAGATGCGGATGCCATAAATAAATGGTTAAATCTGTTGGAAGGACATTTTTCGGTTCATGATTTTTCCAATAGGGAAAATATTACTTTTGCACACCTCAAATCTGCCCACCACATCAAGGATTGGTGGGAAATCTACTGTGAGCAAAGGTAAGAGAATGAACCCTCATTGTTTTTAGCCGCACCCACTTGTAATTTTTTCTGAGATGTCGTCAATTTTTTTTGAGATGAAGATAAATACATAAAATGAATTACACTGTGGCAGGGAAGGGGCCAAGACATGTCAGAGTTCAAAAATATGTTTCATACCCTTCGCACGAAGTTGGGTATCAAGGATTCTGAGCGACATCTAATACTCAAGTACCACGACTGTCTACACAAATACATTCAGGAAGAGATGGAGTTCCTAGACATTTCCTTGCTCGACACTGAATACTGATATGCTGTGAAGATCGAACAAAAAAATACGCAAAATAAGCGAGACTTTGGATCTGCGAATATGGAAAAAGGAAAACGCACCCCCAAACCGTAGAACAAAGGACAAAGCCAAGGTGGGGTGACCCAGGACAGCCCATTGAAGCTGGAAACAAAGAATAACACCACGAAGACGAAGGACACAAGGAAGTGGTGTGAATTCCACAAGAGACCGACTCACAACACAAGTGAGTATCGCGCCAAGTAGTCACTGGGGGTTGAGTTGAAGGCTTTAGAGTCAGATACATGTTCTGACTCTGAGTCAAAACACGACAAGTGGAATGACAAAGGGAAGCATATTATTGATGTGAAGCCTAGTGCCACTGTTGCCACCACCAAGATCCATAAGATTGAACCCGAAGATCCAAAGGAAGGGGAGCGTCTCTTCCACTCACAGATGTGGGTGAAAGGGTCTCCATTGTAGTTCATTACCGACAACGAGAGCCAAAACAACTTCATCTCAGTAAAGGTCGTTAAGCAGTTTCACCTACCAACCACACTACACTCGCAACCATACACCATCGAGTGACTCCACCAAGGACAAGATCTCCATGTCAACCAAAAGTGTTGTCTTCCCTACCAAGAAACTTGTTTTCTTTTTTATTCTCTCTCAAAGTAAGGGGAAGATGGTGGTCACATCCATGGCCCCCTAGAAGGGTTCCCCACGCAACAAAAGCAGGTGGATAAGGTCGTGTGAGAAAACAAGGACATCTTCTCCTCACCCATAGGGGTACCTTTCAACTGTCAGGTCAAGCATTCGATTGATATGACTCCCAGAGCACCTCTGCCCAATGGGCTGATATATTGCCGCTTCATTCTAGAAAATGAAGAAATCAAGCGACAAATTTAGGAGTTGTTGCAGAAAGGGGACATCCAAGTTCCTCAACTTGTGGGAGCCTGATTGTTCTTGTACAAAAGAAAGATGGGACCTAGAGGCTCTGCATTGATTATCAGGCACTAAACAAAATCACTGTCAGGAATAGGTAATCCAATCCCATGGATTGGTGACCTTCTTGACCAACTCAAGGGGGCCAAGTATTTCAACAACATTGATTTGAAGTCTGGCAATCACCAAGTTCCAATAGAACCCATAGATTTATGGTCATGCCTTTCAAGTTGACAAATGCCCTTGCAACCTTTAAGAGGCTCATGGATGACATTTTGTAGCCCTTCACTGACTCATTCGTAATTGTAATTGACATCCTCATCTTCAACAAGAGTTGGGAAGAGCACTTGCAACACATTCAACAAGTCCTTCAAACCATGAAGCAACACAAACTATGTGCCAACTTGGAGAAATGCACCTTTGGCATGAATCAAGTCCAATATCTAAGTTACAGCATTGATGAGAAAAGTGTACATGTGCATCCGGCTAAGTTCCATGTCATTAAGGATTGGCCAGCCCTAACCTCTCTAACAGAGCTTCGCAGCTTTTTGGGCCTTGCCAATTTTTATCAAAGGTTCATGTTGGGATTATCTCATATCACTTGGACTTTGAGTCAGGTCACTAAGGGTGGAGCGAAAGCAAAGTTATCCTGGTCTGAGTCCCAATAGAAGGCATTTGTTGAGTTGAAGCACTATCTCTGCTCTGTACCTGTACTCACATTGTCAGACCTGCAACACCCATTTGAAATTGAGACAGACGCCTCTGACTATGCTATTGGTGTAGTCCTCACCCAGCAAGGGCATCCGGTGGCCTATCATAGTGAGACACTTTTCGATACAATTCAGAAATAACCCACTTATGATAAAGATATGTATTCTATTGTGTAGGCATGCTGACAATGAAAACACTACATTCTAGGAAAGGAGATGGTCATCCATATCAATCACTGAACTCTTCAGTTTATACAAGCACAAGGGAAGTTGCAGAACAATTAGCATCAGAAGTGGTCTACATATTTGCAACAATTCCACCTGAACATTAAATACAAGAAGGGAAACACCAATCATGTTGCAAATTGCCTCCCTAGTTGCAACACAAACTACTATTCTCAACTCTTGTGGCCACAAGATCTCTGGATGGCCGCAACTGTATAAAAATGATCTTGAATTTGCCTCCACATACTAGATGCTAGTGGAAGGCAAGCAAATTCGATAATTCCACCTCCATGACACATTGTTATGCTACCTAGGCCACCTTTGGGTTCCTTCAAGTAAGCGTGCCAAGCTGATTTGGGAGGCACACTACAAACGGTTCGCAATACATTTTCATGTGGAGAAAACTGTGGTCGTACTACAAAAGTATTTTTATTGGCCAAAACTTTGATAGGATGTTGGAAAATATATCAGATCCTACACTGCTTGTGTCATCGCCAAGCCAACCATCAAGAAGAAAACCCTATAGATTCTTCTGCCTACTCCCAGCCAGCCCTAGGAATCCATATCCATAGACTATCTATTGGGCCTCCCTTCTACCGAGCATGGTAATGACTATGTATTTGTGGTCGTGGACAAATTTTCTAATATGTCTATATTGGCGACCTGGAAGAAGAGTATCAAAGTAGAGGACACTGCCAAACTCTTGTTTGAACGAGTATAGGTACAATTTGGGATCTTGTAGATCATCATATCAAATCGTGATAGCAGGTTCTTGAGCACATTTAGGTCGAGCCTCTGGACATTATTGGACACCAAGCTCACCAAGGCGATTGCATCCTATCCCCACACTGATGGCCATGTTACCCACTACCTATGGGTAGTATGCATAGGAGAAATTTTTTCACATAGATGGTCCTCAGCTGGTAGCCAAAAGGACCTTGCAGCCACTAGAAAGCTCAATGTGCCATTATCTCCACCACCTGAGCTAGCCATGTGGTCCCTCACCCATCTGTTATGATTGTATGTTTGAAGGTGTGCATCCCGACTCCGAAGGTATGACTTTTCATTGGTATAATTGAGTAATTTTCCTTACTTTTCATGGACACTTTTGGGCATGGATTGGTGGGGGGATTCGGTCCAAAAAGTGGGCTCGGTCTGTACTCTTGTCTCCTCCGACCAATTTGATGGTTGCCTTTGTATCCTAGTCCCACGGCATCTCCTTTACTGACTATTAGCTTTAGGGTTGGCACTGCATCGGAAACCTTGATTTTGGTTGTGTGGTCTCACTTCCCAACACCATATACATCGCTCCCTTCTGCTCATTTTAACCTAATGCATCATTTTTCCCATCTGGGTCCACTAGGTCCACATACGGTTAGCTTCCCCATCCCATTGTCCACACCATGGGTCGGGCCTGGAACGATGCACCAAAGGTTGATGCAACTAAAAAGAAAAAAAAAAAGAAGAATAATTTGACCATTCTTAATAGGAAATGTACCACAAAATGCAAAAGATGGTCGGGATATACAAATTTAGCACGTGGGCAAAAGCCAAACATGAGCTCTACCCCTTATTTATGGCTATCACCTTGGTTCTCTTGGGCCTTAGATGAGCCCCCTCCACATTAAGGAACCCATGATTGTCCCAACCCCTGGTGGGCAATGAAATGCCCCACCTTAAAAGGGGGTACTTAATGCTATCCTAACATCATGCTCTCATCCCGTGGAGCTCCAAGCAGTTATTAAAGAGAATCAATTAAACGCAAAAGGCATATGAAGAAGAGTGGAAAAACAAAGACCCAGGTGACTCATGTACCACGATTTTCTCCCTCCTACACTCATATACCCAAGTGTGGGCTTCCCCCATTATATCTACCCTTTTTCCCCATGACATGTCGCCAAAATCCTCCCCTTGATCCCCACCGTGTTCCATCATTATATCACTTGCCACCTACCACCTGATGGATGTACCATGGAAATGACACCCCCTTGAAAGGATGGAACCACCTAATATGCTCCTTGGTTAACCCCCTTATTGAGTGTGGAGGCAATCGTACAAGCTAAATCCCACTATTGAAGGGCATGCCACCATGAAGTGTCCCATTGGTTCCATGATTTGTAAGCTCTTTTACTCAAATATTCTAATGATTTGTTGTATTGAAGGGCAAGGGGACACATTGGATCTTATGCAGGATTGGAGGTGGGTCTCCATTTGGGGCTTGGTCTTTGTATACAGGGTCTTAGCCCTCTAGAGGGCCACATTGGCACTTGTAGGGTGAGCGTTGAGAGCCATGGGCCTCTGCCATAGCAAACATTACTTCATGGATCCCCAACGCCTCTCATTTATTGCTCGTGTTCCAACTTTTGGATGAGGGTGATGCACCTAGTTCGCCATGCCCAACTGTCTCCACACTTGCACCATGCACTTGGCATGTGTTCCAGGGTCTAGATGAGGATATGTCTCACCGCAGGAGACAAGGGAGGACTTATGTCATCATCTTGGCCCTTACAGATGGTTTACAAGCATTTTACATCCATTTGGAGACCCATGAGGATGTCCTTATGCCACCACACCCACATGGGAGCACCACAGGGATTTGCTTGGAAAACAAGGGGCCAACCACTTGTCCACTATGCTTGAAGTCCATTCTCACATCATGGCACACTCTACATTTCATTAGGGCTCCTCAAGGGCCCAACAACTCATTTTATTAATCATTCTATCCTCTTGAGAGGCTTATTCTCATGTTGTTGAGCTATCTAGGTGGGCTTGTCACCAAGGGATGTTATTATTGAACATTATTTTATTATTTGGGGCTCAATTAGTACAAATTAGGAAAATCAAAGTCATTAGAGATTGTGTAAATAGATGAGAGGTGATTCATTCTCTCATCATCAATTGGATTGGGTTATTAACTCTTGTGAGAATTTCGCATTCCCTTTTGGAAGACGAGTTTTATTCCATGGAATGAATTTTGATGTTTGGATTCTATCTTCTTGGTCGTGGAGCTTCATTATTGGCATAATTTGATGATCAGATATACTCATTTGTACATGTAAGTGATTTTTTTCATGCTTATTCTTGTTATTTACTTTGTCACATAAATGTTTTTGGGATTTTCGCTATATAGGTCTGAAATTTACTACTACTCTATGTGGAATGTGGAAATTTTGATCTTTTGTAGCATTGCATAATTGCATCTGTCATGTATGAATGGGTGAATGTTCCTAGAGGTTAGCTTTGTTGAAAATACCTTGATAAGTCATCAATTATTGCATATCGAAGTATAAAATCTTCTGGCAGCTACTCTCATGCCCTAATTGCAATGCAAAGTTGTCTAGAGGTCTCCTTGATTGGGTATAGTCCCTCCAAATCATATGTTCATCTTGACTCCATCTCTCCCAAAGGCAAGGCACTAATCCACCCACTGGTAGTCACCTAAATGCTTATCTTTCTTGCCTCTCTCTCTTTCTAGGCCTAGCCACCATAGGTCACCTAGGGCATCAAATAAATCTCATTGTAGCCATCAAAACAACTCGATTTTTGGCCAATAATTCTGCTAGGGTCTCCTGTAGAGGCCTTCCAAATTTGAAGCAATTCCGACAGTGGGATCTCAGGATACAACAAGCCCTAGCTCAAGGACCATTTATTGCCCTAGGTTTCCCTTAGCTAGTGTCCTCATATGGATCATTGCATTCAATCCTGAAAAGAAAAATTGTCCTTTGATCCTCTTCTCTTCCCTAATTAGGTCAAGTCCCTCCTTGGTCAATCAACTCCACATATTGACCTAATTATGGGTCCACTCATATACCCAAGTTTGGGCTTCCCTATTTATAGCTACCCTCTTTCCCCATGACATGTGGCCAAAATCCTCCCCTTGATCCCCACTCTGTTCCATCATTATATCACTTTCCACCTACCACCTAATGGATGTACCATGGACATGTCACCCCCTTTAAAGGATGGAACCATCTGATATGGTCCTTGGTAAACCCCCTTATTGAGCATGGAGACACTCGTACAAGCTAAAGCCCAATATTGATAGGCATGCCACCATGAAGTGCCCCATTGATTCCATGATTTGTAAGCTCTTTTACTTGAATATTCTAATGATTTATTGTATTGAAGGGCAAGGGGACGCATTGGATCTTATGCAAGATTGGAGGTGGGTCTCCATTTGGGGCTTGGTCTCTGTATATGGGGCCTTAGCCCTCTAGAGGGCCACATTGGCACCCGTAAGCGGAGCGTTGAGAGCCATGGGCCTCTGCCATAGCAAACATTACTTCATGGATCCCCAACGCCTCTCATTTATTGCTCGTGTTCCACCTTTTGGATGAGGGTGATGCACCTAGTTCACCATGCCCAACTGTCTCCACACTTGCACCAATGACCATGCACTTGGCATCTGTTCCAGGATCTAGATGAGGATGTGTCTCACTGCAAGAGACAAGGGAGGGCTTATGTCATCATCTTGGCCCTTACATGCATTTTACATCCACTTGGAGACCCATGAGGATGTCCTTATGCCGCCACACCCACATGGGAGCACCACAGGTATTTGCTTGGAAAACAAGGGGCCAACCATTTTCCACTATGCTTGAAGTCCATTCTCACATCATGGGACACTCTGAATTTCATTAGTCCTCCTCAAGGGCCCAACAATTCATTTTATTAATCATTCTACCCTCTTGAGAGGCTTATTCTCATGTTGTTGAGCTATCTAGGTGGGCTTGTCACCAAGGGATGTTATTATTGCACATTATTTTATTATTTGGGGCTCAATTAGGCCAAATTAGGCAAGTCAAACTCATTAGAGATTGTATAAATAGATGAGAGGTGATTCATTCTCTCACCATCACTTGGATTAGGATATTAGCTCTTGTGATAATTTCGCATTCCCTTTTGGAGGACAAGTTTGATTTCATGGAATGAATTTTGATGTTTGGATTCTATCTTCTTGGTCTTGGAGCTTCATTATTGGCATAATTTGATGATCATATATACTCATTTGTACATCTAAGTGATCTTTTTCATGCTTATTCTTGTTATTTACTTTGTCACATAAATGTTTTGGGGATTTTCTCTATATAGGTCTGAAATTTACTGCTACTCTATGTGAAAATGTGGAAATTTTGATCTTTTGTAGCGTTGCATAGTTGCATGTGTCATGTATGAATGGGTGAATGTTCCTAGAGGTTGTCATTGTTGAAAATACTTTTATAAATCATCAATTATTGCATATCGAGTTATAAAATCTTCTGGTAGCTACTCTCATGCCCTAATTTCCATTCAAAGTTGTCTAGAGGTCTCCTTGATTGGGTATAGTCCCTCAAAATCATAAGTTCATCTTGACTCCATCTCTCCCAAAGGCAAGGCACTAATCCATCCACTAGTGGTCACCTAAAAACTTATCTTTCTTGCCTCCGCTCTCTCTTTCTAGGCCTAGCCACCATAGGTCACCTAGGGCATCAAATAAATCTCATTGTAGCCATCAAAACACCTCGATTTTTGGCCAATAATTATGCTAGGGTTTCTTGTAGAGGCCTTCCAAATTTGAAGCAACTTTGACAGTGGGACCTCGAGATACAACAAGCCCTAGCTCAAGGACCATTTATTGCCCAAGGTTTCCCTTGGCCAGTGTCCTCATTTGGACCATTGCATTCAATCCTCAAAAGAAAAATTATCTTTTGATCCTCTTCTCTTCCCTAATAGGTCAAGTCCCTCCTTGGTCGATCAACTCCACATCTTGACCTAATTATGGGTCCACTCATATATCCATGTGTGGGTTTCCCTCATTATAGCTACCCTCTTTCCCCATGACATGTGGCCAAAATCCTCCCCTTGATCTCCACTCGGTTCCATCATTATATCACTTTCCACCTACCATCTAATGGATGTACCATGGACATGTCACCCCCTTTAAAGGATGAAACCACCTAATATGGTCCTTGGTTAACCCCCTTATTGAGCATGAAGACACTTGTACAAGCTAAATCCCACTATTGAAGGGCATGCCACCATGAAGTGCCCCATTGATTCCATGATTTGTAAGCTCTTTTACTCAAATATTCTAACGATTTGTTGTATTGAAGGGCAAGGGGACACATTGGATCTTATGCAGGATTGGAGGTGGATCTCCATTTGGGACATGGTCTCTGTATACGAGGTCTTAGCCCTCCAAAGGGCCACATTGGCACTTATAGGGTGAGTGTTGAGAGCCATGGGCATCTGTCACAAAAAACATTACTTCATGGATCCCCAACACCTCTCATTGATTGCTCATGTTCCACCTTTTGGATGAGGGTGATGCACCTGGTTAACCATGCCCAACTGTCTCCGCACTTGCACCATGCACTTGGCATTTGTTCTAGGGTCTAGATGAGGATGTGTCTCACTGCAGGAGACAAGGGAGGGCTTATGTCATCATCCTAGCTCTTACATATGGTTTACAAGCATTTTACAGCCACTTGGAGACCCATGAGAATGTCCTTATGCCGCCACACCCACATGGGAGCACCACAAAGATTTGCTTGGAAAACAAGGGGCCAACCACTTATCCACTATGTTTGAGGCCCATTCTCACATCATGGCACACTCTGAATTTCATTAGGTCTCCTCAAGGGTCCAACGACTCATTTTATTAATCATTCTACCCTCTTGAGAGGCTTATTCTCATGTTGTTGAGCTATTTAGGTGGGCTTGTCACCAAGGGATGTTATTATTGCACATTATTTTATTATTTGGGGCTCAATTAGGCCAAATTAGGCAAATCGAAGTCATTTGAGATTGTATAAATAGATGAGAGGTGATTCATTCTCTCACCATCACTTGGATTGGGTTATTAGCTCTTGTGAGAATTTTGCATTCCCTTTTGGAGGACGACCTTGATTTCATGGAATGAATTTCTATGTTTGGATTCTATCTTCTTGGTCTTGGAGCTTCATTATTGGCATAATTTGATGGTCAAATATACTCATTTGTACATGTAAGTGATCTTTTTCATGCTTATTCTTGTTATTTACTTTGTCACATAAATGTTTTAGGGATTTTCGCTATATAGGTCTGAATTTACTGCTACTCTATGTGGAATGTGGAAATTGTGATCTTTTGTGGCATTTCATAATCGCATGTGTCGTGTATGAATGGGTGAATGTTCATAGAGGTTATATTTATTGAAAATACCTTGATAAGTCATCAATTATTTCATATCAAAGTATAAAATCTTCTGGTAGCTACTCTCATGCCCTAATTTCCATGCAAAGTTTTCTAGAGCTCTCCTTGATTGGGTATAGTCCCTCCAAATCATAAGTTCATCTTGACTCCATCTCTCCCAAAGGCAAGGCACTAATCCATCCACTGATGGTCACCTAAATGCTTATCTTTCTTGCCTCCTCTCTCTCTTTCTAGGCCTAGCCACCATAGGTCACCTAGGGCATCAAATAAATCTCATTGTAGCCATCAAAACACCTCAATTTAAGGCCAATAATTGTGCTAGGGTTTCCTGTAGAGGCCCTCCAAATTTGAATCAATTCCGACAGTGGGATCTCGAGATACAACAAGTGCTATCTCAAGGACCATTTCTTGCCCTAGGTTTCCCTTGGCTAGTGTCCTCATTTGGATCATTGCATTCAATCCTCAAAAGAAAAATTGTCCTTTGATCCTCTTCTCTTCCCTAATCAGGTCAAGTCCCTCCTTGGTTGATCAACTCCACATCTTGACCTAATTATGGGTCCACTTGGTCCCGTGTGGTCCCACAACCTTACAACTCTAATTCCAAAAAGATCATACGAAGGCCAATTCTCCACAAGGATTCTCGGGTCTAGGAAACCTCTTTACAAGATATACTTCCAAACCCTAGCCTCAAGAATCCTCTTAGTCTTTCCTAGAGAGCTTATCACTTTGCTTTCTAAGAAAAAAATCCATATTATTGAGTCTCTCCCGTGAATCAGCCTTGGGAATCACCCTTGATCCTTTCATTGACCTATTCATTCCCATGATTCCTCATATACGATCTCCTCCCATCGGTGAAAGTCCATAAAAAGCAGGGAGCCTTAGCTGAGGTGACAGTGGGCTATTGCTCCATTGTTTCCCCTTGACCTAGTAGTTGCTCTATAGGATCCCCTCCTAGGACCTCTGCTAGTTTGAGAAGTAGCATTTTAGTGTCGTTGCTAGGGACACGAGGTGTGTGTCTTGCTCCTCATATGACAATATCAATATATCATTCTTGGAGACTCCATTGGAGGAACGAAGCCCTAATTTCTCATTGAGCTTAAAAGTCAATTCTTGTAGGGTGAAGTAAGCATTTGTAAAGGAATTTTAATTCACCCTGGCGACTCCATTTTGGCATTATATGAAAAATCATGAAAAATGGCTAGTCCCGAAATAGAGAATGTTCTTTGATCTCCTTTCAATAAGCTTCATGTTCAAGACGTTCAAAAATTACAAAAGGTTGTGGACCAATATGTTGAGCTTTGTGAAGATTTTCTAGAAAACATGGATAAATAATTCATGCTTAGGTTTCATAGGACAACACAAAAACAACTGTGCCTATTAATGTGTGCCTATGAGAAGGATCCTAGTTGTTTCTTTGACTTTGCTAGCTAGACCTGTGCTCTTAGTATTTTGACTGACCTGACCTTATCAATGAAAAATGTTATAAACAGTCACAAAGTCCCATGAAATGTAATCAGTTGGATGACCAGGGTGACCTTGAATAAAATTCAGATGTGGAAAATGATCATGAAAATGAGGAATGTATGGAAGAATCGGATCCATCTAAAGAAGATCGTGATGACCATGAGAAAGTAGAAGGCCTCCACGATGCCAATTTAAGAATTGAGAATGTCCATGACATGAGTAAAATCCCTATTGAAGTCAATGAGGATGAACACAATGAAGTAGGGACCTTCATTCAAGAAAGAGGGTTTGAAGATATGAATATCATAGTTCCCTGTGAAGATGACATTTCTAATTTCTTGTGCATTAATGAGTGAAGATGGGATATGGGCAGCCATCATTTTGACAGTGACCCTACTTATGATACTGACACAGAAAATGAGGTTGAGATTGACTCTCCCTTTCTCCAAGACATTGCTCATAGTGATATGACTACTCACACCAATGAAATGGAAGATCATTGTTTTCCCATGCATGAAGGAGGTTTATTGGAAATAGTAGGCCACACTTAAGATTTCAACGTTGACACTGACAAAGGCCTTGTTTTCCCACGCCTTCCCAAAATCCTGATAACATAGCCACATTATCGACGAACCCTCACTCTAGCTATTCTCACATTGTCACAACTATTGATAATCCCTTTCCCTCTCCTAGGCATGATGCTAAGAAGGAGCTATCCATGAGATGTACCCCTCCTTTCCTCTCATACCTCCAGGATTGTGAATATGATCATCATGAGCAACTTGCCTCTTGTATCATGCCATGTCATCAGTCTCCTTTTCCTCCCAATCACAACCATGATGGTGATGATATGCCTGAGATTTCCATTCATTGAAAGTTTATGAGCTTGATTGTTGATATCTCTATCTTTTGTTTGGAAGAAAGGATCCTAAGTAATAGATTACATCCCTTTGCTCTTCCTCCCCCCATGATACTCCGTGAGTGGTTACTTCATTCACCCGCCTCCCGCCCTTGTGACCTTCCATGTTGTCATTCCTGCTCTTGCCTATGGATCTCTTGCATGAGTAAGAAAAAGGGTAATTGTTTTCATATTCACTGGATAATATGTTGGTTGCATTGGGTCAATGATTATACTTAGTATTACAGTGATGTAACATACATGTTACGATAGGATGCATTACATGCTGATTTTTCTCAATAGAACTAACATCATATGATATTATCATAATAGATTAGTTGCATTTAGTTTAGATTCACATGGAAAATAATTTTACTTTCTTGTTGATTTTATGGCCTAATACTAAGCATGATTTATAAGCCACCACAAAAACATGTTGCCCCGTATGATTGGTCTTTGGTATGTGAAGGTAACAAGTCTGTGGTACCTAGAGATCGCTAGTGTTCTCATGACCTCCAATTTGAGTCGCTTTCAACACTTTTCTGAGAGTTCATGTCCCAATTGAAGCTAGATGTTACCCACTACTTGTGGGTAGTATGCATAGGAGAAATTTTTTCTCCTATACTGTCCTCAGTCGGCAACCAGCAGCCACCAAATAGCTCGACGTGCCATTATCTCCGACACTTGAGCCAGCCATGTGGTCCCTCGCCCATGTTGGACATTGGATAAACCAACGCTCCCAGTGTGTTACGCAACATGGACTAATTGCCTCTTGTGGATCCTTATCTCTAGCGATGAGATCGTTGACTAACACCTGCAGGTTTTGGTCTAACGGAAATCATGATTCCCAACAAGTGGTATCAGAGCGTAGGTCATGAGTTTGATACACACCCGACTCGTGTTGGGGGGGAGATTTTTGGAAATTGGATAAACCAACACTCCTCGTGTGTTTCATGACATGGACTAACTACCTCTTCTGGATCCTTATCTCTGGCGATGCAATCGTTGGCTAACACCTACAGGTTTTGGTGTAACGTCAATCGCGATTCCCAACAACCCATCTATTATGATTGTATGTATGAAGGAGGGTCCCTTGACCTCGAAGGTAGGATTTTCATTGGTATAGTTGAGTAATTTTCCTTACATTTCATGGACACTTTTGGGCATGGGTTAGTGGGGGGATTTGGTGCAAAGAGTGGGCTAGGTCTGTACTGTTGTCTTATCTAACCGATTTGATGGTCACCCTTGTATCCTAGTCTCGTGGCATCTCCTTTATTGGCTATTAGCTTTAGCACTGGCACTACATGGGAAACCCTAATTTTGGTTGTATGGTCTTGCTTCCTGACACCATATCCTTCTGCTCATTCTAACCCCATTCATCATTTTTTCCCATTTGGGTCCAGATGGGTCCATTGGGTCTACATAAGGTTAGCCTCCCCCTCCCCTTGTCCACACCTTGGGTTGGACCTGGAATGATACTCCGGAGATTGATGTAGCTAAAAGGAAAATAAAAAGCATAATTTGGCCACTCAATAGGAAATGTACCACAAAATGCAAAAGATGGTCGGGACATACAAATTTAGCATGTGGGCAAAAGCCAAGCATGAGCTCTACCCCTTATTTATGGCCCTCACCTTGGTTCCTATGGGCCCTAGATGAGCCCCCTCCACATTAAGGAACCCATGATTGTCCCAACCCCTGGTGGGCAATGAAATGCCCCACCTTAAAAGGGGGTACCCACTGATATCCTATACATGATGCTCTCCCATCTAAGTTATTAGAGATTTAACTGACTGGATAGAAGTGTATCTGGCAACTAGGGCGAAGGTCTATCCCTTCTTTTTGTGCATACCCCTTTGCCACAAACCTAGCCTTATACTTCTCCACACTATTGTCTGCCACATATTTGATCTTATAGATCCATCTTGAACCTACAATTGATCTGTCTTTTGGCCAGGCACTACCTCCCAAACATCATTCATCATGATAGAGCTATACTCTTCTACAATGGAATCTACCCACACCTGGTGCTGTGCGGCCTCCTAAAAATTGGAAGGTTATGCAACCTGAGCTACCAATGCTTGGTACCTATCAGGTTGTTTGCGTTGTGTCTTGCTCCTCCTAGGAGTTCCAATAAACTCCATTGCATCTCTTAATGTCTGAAGAACCTCTCTGATGGCTCGACCACAAGTCGTGGGAGGTTCTGCCAGCTCCTCCTCATCCTGTCTTTGCTACTCCATCAACTGAGAACTCCCCGAGTTTCCTGCACCTGAGGAAATACTAGTGCTAGTCACAGTAATTGATCCTTGTGATTGTCCTCCTGCCTGTCCCACTGGATTCCATTGTGGCTACCCCTGTTGCTAGACTAAAAGGGCTTCTGCTAACTGATTCTCATCACTTTTAGGCATCTCACGAGATCTCCTGAAAGTTCGGTCCTCCATGAACTTCACGTCTCGCCTTACTACCAACTTCTTATTGCTAGGAATGTAGATTTTGAATGCCTTTGAGGTTTCGTTGTACCCAACGAAGAACCCATTCTCTGTAGTCTGGTTCAGTTTGATCTTTTTATCATCCGACATGTGACAATACGCAATTTTTCCAAAAATTCTGAGGTGGCTAACTTTTGGTTTCTTTCCTGTGAAGACTCCTTCCGGCGTTTTCTTCCCCAATGCTCTATGAGGAGTCCTATTTTGAATATACGTTGTTGTGTTACATGCTTTTGCCCAAAAACATCTGGGTAGATCTTGGTCATATAACATAGCCTTTGCAACTCCCACAATGGTTCTATTTTTCTGCTCCGCTACACCATTCTGCTAAGGATTATATGGAGTTGTCCATTCTCTCTCTTAATGCCTTCCTTCGCACAGAAATCTATGAAGTCTTTATCAATATATTCTCCACCATTATCTGAGCGAAGCACCTTGATCTTCTTCCCTGTCGCATACTCCACGAGAGATTTAAACTCTTTGAAGCGATCAGAGACCTCATCCTTGGTCTTCAAGAAGTAGATCTAGGTTTTCCTGGAATGATCTCAATAAAGGTGACGAAATATTCGGTACTGATGAGAGCTCTAGTGGACAGTGGGCCGCAAATATCTGAGTGTATAAGTCCTAAAATGCCATCAACTCTATTGTCACTTCTTGGAAATTCCGTCTTAGCATACTTCCCAAGTATGCATCCTCTGCACACATCATCATGTTCTGTGCCAAGTTTAGGAACCCCTGTTACCGTTTCTTTGAGCATCCTAAGTGCTCCATGGTGTAGATGTGTCATTCTCCTATGCCATAACTCATTCATCTCCTTCCCACTGCTACTTTCACTGCCTATCAGTGCCATTGGAGAATCAATTTATAACCAGTACAACCTATTACTTCGAACTCCAATTTGTCTTAACTTTTTCCAGCTCAGGTGTTTAACATACACTTTCTTCCTTACAAAGTGAATACCATACCCCTTATCCTATAACAGGGATACTGAAATAAGGTTCATACCCAATCCTGACACATGCAATACATATGTAGCACTGATGCTTGCTCCTGACTCCCCCTGAAAATCTATTGTACCTCTCCCTATTGGAGTACATTTTGTTTTGTTCCCCATATTAATTTAGAAGTCCATTTGCTCCTCTTTGTAGCTAGAGAAATATTCTCTAACCCTTGTCATGTGAGCTGACGCTCCACTGCCTATATACCAGACTCCTTGTGAAGCTGATCTTGCTAAGCAAGAAAATTTGTCTTCCAATCTGGAAGACAAATTTGAAGTGCTATGAATGTTACTTATGTCCATGGCTATACCTGAAAAACTTTAGTGTGTTGTTCCTCTTTTCCACCTGATGCGGATTTTGCTTCTGCAGCCTGCAGCGAAACCCTCTGCGTCCAACGAGGAATCTTCTCAGCTAAAATTTGAGCTGCAACTGCTCCCTCTGACTGCTGGAATCACTAATATGGGAAATTCAATTTTCCTACCTCCTTTCAACTGAAAATCAAACTGCTACCCCAGCAACTCGGCCTTCTTGTCAATGGACTACACTGCCTCTAAAAAATTTCAGCCTACTGCTTCCTCTGAGCAGCGAAATTTTCCTTTTTGCTACTAATCTTCCTAGCTAATCACTTAACCTCTGACAACATGTGAAATTTTATCTATTGCAATTATTGGAAATTATTCTTCTAACTCAGAAATTAATTATGCAGTCTCCGAAATAGCTTCCACAACCTCTATGCTGAGCTCCCTGCGTCACCCTCTACATAGATCCTACGCTGGCCCTCTGAAGATTTTGTCCTTCCCTCTTACGACTCTTCTGGGAATTAGAAATCTTCCTCCCAGAATGCTACTGCTCTCCTCTTCCACCTACTACTCACCCTCTAGCTCTATCTTCTCTGTTGAGCTACTGCTATTGAGAAAATCGAACTGCCTGGGCAACTGAGTATCTGCATTGGATGATTTCTCCATCGCCACATTAACTTACTCTTATAATCCATTGTTGGAGTACCAATGACCAAGATTAAAACTTAATCAATGGCTAGGATCATCTCTGGATCGATCCGTATGAGTTTCTAGATGATTCTCACCTTATCTCAATTAATATTGATTCATTAACCATATTCACTAAGTTTAGACTTAGGAAATATTTAAAAATGGTTAATAACCTAATTCAAACACTTCTAGGCAGAATTTCTAGAAACAATTTCTGGGTCTTGGAGATCTCATGTATTCTAGCCTCTCCACAACTTTTTGTGGCTAGAACACATCCGATGCTACAAAAACTAACATGGATTTGGTCAGTGGAGAGTGGCAATGTCTTGTGACTCACTCTCGATCAATTCTTCTTCATTGTTACATCAGTGTTCAACAGAGTAGAAGTGAGATGTAGAGAAGGTATATGATGATCAAATGTCATGATGATGGAATGGAAGATGGAATTCTCCCTAGTTGAGAGGGAGTGTTAAAATTGGCAACTAGGGCCAAATTCCACTTTGGACAACTCATTTGATGGAGATTATTATTGCATTGAATTCCTCTTTTCTAGAAGACCAAAATCAACCTAAACATCATCAAATTTGGATAAGAAGAAATGTGTTTTTGAATTTATGCCCTCACATGTACTAATTGTCACGGTCTTCTTGGGGTAAATTAATCAAGTGGAACCCCTCTGCAAATACTATAAAAGGAAGAGTCCTCCAACCTTATTTGACACATCTTATCACACATTTCTCTCTCTGAAATGGTTGCATAAGGAAAGATAGCTCCAGCGAAGGAGGAAGGGAAAGATTGAGATCATGGTTGGGCAACTTGATGGACCGAGTTCCTTAAGTAGGAAGCGAAGCCTATTAAAGGAAAGTTTGGACTTGTTTGATGATTGTTCTGGGCTCTTCTATCTGCTATTGCAGGTTTAAGATATCATAGAGGATGACCGCAAGCATAAGGAGGGTTTGGGTGTGAGTTTGTGGTGTGAAAACCCTCTCCTTGAAGGGTCGCATCTTCAAATATCATACCTCATGCTAGCCACAAGAATTAACTTATTCAACAATGGGAAAAGAGGATAAACATCTGCCCAGGTTGGTCGTAGACCCACATTGATGAAGGCAAGTTGGCATGAAGGCATGTTTGAGGGTTGAATTAAGTACAGACTTGTACCAAAAGGAGGTTAGATTATCCACAACAATAGAAGGATGTTTTGGATTTGTTTGTGAGGGTTGTTGCATTATGTCACATGCCCTAACCAAGAGCAGCAAAAAACAACAGTAAACTCCAACAATTGTGATTATAAGGCATGTGTAAAGATGATGTGATTGGATAGTTTTGGACGCTTGTTAGATGATTGTCTAGATTGGACAACTTACAATAGCTCCTTAATGAACTGTGAATAACTCTAACCAGACCAAGCCTCTTCAGCTGTATGACATCAGGAACAACTTGACTGCTCCAGAATTTCAATTTTGATTAGGCCATCTACTTATCTAAGGGTTGTGCTACTGAAAGTTCAAATTGGCAAGTCAATCTTGAATTTGAATTATTGTACTCTCTCTCTGTCTCTACTGAACCTTTGATTCTAATAATAACAAGAATTGATCAAGGGTTTTCCCCATCTTGGGGTTTTTCCTTGGCTTGTGGCAAATTCTTGTGTTCTCTTGTATAGTCTTGTCTTCAACATTTTTCGATTATGTTATTTCTTCAGTTATTGTCAATGTGATAATGATTTATGTGATTGCTAATGGAAATGAAATGGAATGATAAACGGACTAATATGGAACACTGAAGTAAATGTTCTAAGCAAAGAACATGCTAACAAAATTTAATATGGAGTGTTAGAAAGCGTAGGTAGAAGGGCTCAATTTGACTTTAGCCTTAGTCAAATTGAGTAACTCGAATTTCTACATTAGCAGGACAACTTGGAGGCAGTTAACTAGTGTGACATGGCTCTTGTCACTCAGTTAGCTCAGTAAATTCGAGTTAGAGGACTTGGACTTTAGTTATGCATGTGTGATTGCTAAATTTTAGTAATCCAATTCAGTTATTTTCAGTTGTATTCAGTGAATTAACCTCTAACAATTGTTAGAGTCAGTTGAAGGTCAGTTGTGTAGTGGGACAATAGTCTAGCTCAAAGATCTATTAGTCAACTAATCAATCAACCCAAAATAGCTAGTGCATGCAAGGAATTCGAATTCTTTAGCTAGAGTGGAGGAATTAAGGCTAATGTAAAATGATTTGTATACTATTGGAGTGTACAAAATTTTGGAAGCAATAAGTTGATCAATCCTTGAGAATTGCACAAGGAAATAGGAGCAAGTGCAGGCAAAATGGGTGCAGCCAACAAGAGTGCAGGCAGCGCGAGTGCAAGCTCAGTATTTTCCAGAGCAATCTTAGCTTACTCTTAAGAGGCTGGAGGATGTGAGAATTTCTGAATCTACACATCAAAAATCCTACTGTAATCATTAGTTTATCATCTCCTACTTGTTCTTTACATTCAACGAGTTATTTAATTATTTAAACAACGATGAAAACACTATTGCAAACTACACATACATACATATCATGAATTGAAATAAACTGAGACAATCACACAAGGGACACCATTATTTTTGGACAATCATCCCCAAAAAACTCAATTCGGGAAAACCAGTACAACATATAGAGGGTTTGTATTATTAAGCAGATTTATGAATACAACTAGGGTGCCAAATCCAACTCACCCAACAAAGAATAAACCTGGCAGAAGTAACTCTATCCGGAGACAGATATTTTGGCGAATCCAGCAACTGAATGATCAAACCCCACAGATGACAATGTTGTTCCCAGTGTTGGGCAGCGATGGTTGCTCCAAGCTCTGCGCTGGAACTGCGCCACCTCCTCTAGGAGTTGCGTCACCCTTCCAGTGAGCCTCCCTTGCTCAAAAATCGATATGTTGAACTATTGCTCTCTCTGCCCCACAGAAAACCCCAGCCCTGCCTCTAAGGGACTGCATCAGCCCCTCTAGGTTCTGCGTCACCCTCTCTAGAGCTGCGTTGTCTCTCTTGTTATTTCTCTGCCTCTCTGCTATGTATCATTAGCCTTGGACTAAAGTCCCTTTGCGAAACTGCCCCTCTCACTGCAACTCAAGCCACTTAGCTCGACTTTCTCAGCAAACCATGCCCCAGAAAAATCGATCTCCTTGATCTCTTGGTGTATCTCCAACTGACCCTCAAGCCTCCTCTTACACTTTTCATGTTGATGAATCAACGACCATGATCTAATCTTTAATCAACGGCTAAGATTAAAATAGGCTTGATCGTCGTCACTTAGAAACTTCTCACCCATATTTTTATTAATACACATTAATATTTTTATATTCCTAAGTTTAGACTTAGGAACTCATTAAAAATATTAATTATTTTAATAACTCTTCATCCGGGTGGAATTTCTCCAAACGATTTATAGGTTCTAGAGATCTCATGTGTTCTAGCTCCTCCAGAAAATTTTGAAGCTAGAGCACATCCTATGCTACCCAAAATCAACACTCCCTCTTAGCGAGGAATGTACTCTAGTAATACTTCTCAACAGAAGTACTACATTGATCTACTGCATCGGTCTTTTGTGCTACTGATGCTTGGCTTGATGCCCTTCATCCACTGCACTGTTGCTTCCTGTATTGGTGCCCATGACTCTGCCACTGCCACTGCCACATCTATACTACAAATCCCTCTCAAAATGTTGCCTCATGCTGCCCATAGCACTGCCACTGCTAACTGCTGCACTGCAACTCAGTGGTTGAGAAGTAAGCAACTGAAAACTCAACCAAACACTGACATGCAGGTCAGTATGGATGCTTCATGATGCTAAAGCTACCTCTGCTACTAATCTGTGTTGATCTTCTGCTCCCACTACACTGCTACAAACTGCTTTGTGCCTCTCACACTACTACAACATCCACTGCGCTGCCTCAGACTTTGGCACTCTAGCACTACCACTGTCGCTCCATCACAACTCGCTCCAACCAACACCTGTCATTTTGCTACTGTCATTAAGGGCTCCCATAGCGATATGTGATCCAAGAGTTTGGGCACCTCAAGGATCCTGCCCCTTGTGTAGTCCTCCCGACTACAACTCTATGTTGCCCCACCTCTTCTCTAGAGGTGTATGAGCACTCAGGGCACAATCGTCATCCCCGCCCTCTTTGTCAACTTTCGTTGGAGCATCCTTCGAGTCAAAAGCCTCCCCCCTTGCCCTTATTCTGGGGGCACTGAGTGGCATAATGTCCCAGTTCCCCACAGTTGAAGCATCTGACCTTGGTTATGTCCTTCTTTCTCTTCTGCTACCCTTGCTGCCTCGACGATGCGAGAGCTGCATCCTCCTCCTCATTCTTGACCCGGGCTCCTTTGCCGCTGCTCCCTGTCTTTGTCATCCTCTTGAGCTCTTCTTGTCGAAGAGCTACCCACATCTCCTCCTAGCTGGGAAGAGTCACTCTACCCAAGATACTTTGGAAAAAAGTCTCCCAGTCCCCGGTGACTACATTTAGGACAATCCTGACCATGAACTCAGGATTTAGTGTAGACCCCACGAAAGTAAACTGGTCGCGAATCCCTTGCAACCTGAGAAGAAAGGTGATGAGCCTCATCATTGGGTAATTATATGGGCCTTAATTCACCTCCTAGCTTAGTCAAACAACTATTCTCACAACTTATTGCATACTTTTGATTATATTTTGTTTATGAGATGAGTTAGAGTTGGATATTTTGCTTTGTGGTTTAATGTGCATGTAATGCAAGATTAAAGGATAAAAGCAAGGAATTTTGGCAAAGACCTTGGTCAAAACTCGAATGGGACAAGGGACAAGAATTATAGGAGGTAAAACCTCCTCATTTACTACCCCTCCATTCGAATATTCCTTCATCAGCTCGGAGTGCAACTAGCCAAATCATGAGGACTAGAAGGCAGCCGAGCAAGTGAAAGTCAAAGCACCAGCTATCTCGAGTTTGGGAGCCAAGCCTCCCTAATTTTAAGGAAGTCGTTGGAGACTTCCGTTGTATAAGTAGAGAGGCCTAGGACCTCAGTAGGATTTGGAATTTTGATTGTAAAACTCTGCTTTATTTTCAAGCTGCAAGATTTGTGACAGTTGTTGATGTAATCCACCACTGAGTTAACTCAGAGGGATGAAGCTCTTGGGTTAGGGCCCAACCCTAGCAGCTAAGGCTCATCTTTATTGTACATGTATGTTAGCGTAGATTCATGGTTTAATCTTTCATTTGCTTAAGTAGTTGCATTTCGATTACAGCAGGGTAGCACATAGATTTATGGTTTAATCATTCATTTTCTTAGGTAGTTGCATTTCCATTACAGCAATGTAGCGCATAGATTCATGGTTTAATCGTTCAACTACTTAAGTAGTTGCATTTCCATTACAATAGTGTAACGTAGATTGGTTGTGTTTTAGTTTGCTTCCATTTGGGCCTTTTTCTTCAATTAACAGGTTAGCAAGGATTATACTCATAGATTTCCTTACCGTCCGATCCACAACAAACCTAGCCAATCACCATTAACCGCGTGCATATTCATATCAACTTTTGACTTTATGCGCTCCAAATCTCCATCGTCGATTTGTCTAGTTTGATCCAACGGCTATCGCGGCATCTTAATACTTTATGCGCTCCAAATCTCCACCGTCGATCTGTCTAGCTTGTTCCAACGACTATCGCGCAATTTCAGGTATATTCTTGCACGACCGATATTCGCCCGAGAGCACGCAAGAAAAGTGGTTTTCTCATGCTACATGTCACCCAATTAGGCTAATCGCGTAAAATTTTGGAATTCCGCTTACAGCCTTGAGGGCGCGCGAGAAACTGCCTACTGCCTACAGAAACCCGCTATATCATTCCACACGTTTTTTTACCCTTCTATCGCCATGTGACTTGATGTCATCCACCCATCTATTCACTTCACCTCTGCAATAAGATCTCCGCCATTCATCCCCCATTTAACCCTATTCGTCCATCTATTCACTTAACCTACATGATAATATCTCCACCACTCATCTTTCGTTAACCCTATTCATTCATCTATTCACTAAATGCCCGTGATAAGATCTTCGCCATTCATCTTATGATTAGTCATGTTCGTCCATCTCTTGACTTAACCTCCCGCCATAAGATCTTCACCATTTATCTTTCGTTAGTCTTGTCCGTCCATCTATTCACTTAGCTTTCCGCGATAAGATCTCTGCCATTCATCTTTGGTTAGTCCTGTTTGTCCATTTATTCACTTAGCCTCTCGCGATAAGATATCCGCCATTCATCTTCCGTCAGTCTTATTCGTCCATCTATTCACGTAATATTTTGTTATAAGATCTCTGCTACTCATCTCCCATTAATATTGTTCCCAATCGATCCAACGGTTCCTATGCACTTTTGCTTCGTTATGTCCTCCTTTCACTGATTTCGATCTTCGCTTGCTCTTCCGCTTGACTCCTTGCATGCTTGATTTTACCAAAACACCAAAAACCAAAAACAGACTTAGTTTAGTTTTCTTGCTTCCACATTAGTTTGGTTTGATGCTCTTTACTTCTGTAACTTAAATAGCAACATTAGGTTAGTGTTGATTTAGCAATTATGCTTAGCTTAGTTGTTTAAATGGTTAATTAGGATATGGTGTGATTTAGCATTACATGTTGTTTTCTTCATTAACGCAGTAGAGTAGCTCTCTTAGAATAGATTTGCTCTTCTTCCATCAAAGAATCAAGCTTCTTCTGACTCTATAGAAGTCTAGCTTGGAACCCCTAGGGTCTCTTGCCAGATGAACAAGTGACAGCAAGCATGACCTTCACTTCTACTTGTACATATAGCACTATCACCTCCAAGTTTGTACAGACCCCGAGTTAATAAGCAACAATGGTAGCCTAGGAGTTGCAGCATCTTTGCTGCAATACTGGCGCTCATCACTTTTTGGCGCTGTTGCCGGGGAGGTGTCTGAGTAGAATGTGAATACTGCCTTCTTTTCTTCTATTTCTAGTATGCTTTCTTTTCTTCTATTTCTAGTCTTCAATTTTCTTCCATTAGTTTATTTCAGCAAAAAAAATCTAGTGGCTTCCTTTCTTTCATTTGTCACTATTTGATTTCCTTTCCATTCTGTAAGTATAATTTCAATTCAACAAGTAGTTTCCTTTTTACAGTAGTTTTCATTCAATCACCAATCTTCCAAAAACCAACCCAAAAACATTTCCTTTCATGCCTCATAGGAATAGGGACAATTTAGGAAAATTCTTGCCAAATAGCCCCACTGCATCCAACAGCCAACCTTCTCTCTTCTTCGGTGGTTATGAACTGGAGGAACCCTTAGGTGAGCAACCTAACATATTTGAAGAATCTACAGGGGAGGAAGAAAAAGAAGAAGAAGAACCCATTCCTACTGAACCAATGGCTGAAAACCGAAATGACAGAGGAAATAGAGAGAGAATTGAGGGTGCCTTCCCCATTAGGGAAACCAATGGGGACACTAAGATGAAGAATATAAGCACCTCTGCTCTACCTCATTTCCATGGCCTGACCACAAAAGACCTTGACACTTTCCTATTTAAGTTTGTTGTTACATGCCGAACCTATGACTATACAAATGATGAGCAAAAGTTAAAGCTATTTCCATCTACCCTCAAGGATGCAGCATTGTGCTAGTTCATCGATTTACCTGGAGATAGCATCACAACTTGGGCTCAGATGCAACAGGCTTTTAACAAAAAATATAGGGATTACTATAGTTCAAAGGATACTAAAAAAGAGATTTTCAGGATGACCATGGGCTAGGATGAATCCTTAGAAGACTATGAAGAAAGACTCTAGCTCAGTTACAAAAGGGCCAGGTGCACACTTGACCCTAAGTCACTAAAGCTAGTCCTGCTTAGAGGAGTAAGGGAAGAACTTCTGGATACCTTACACTTGTTAGTAGGAGGGGATATCTACCAATTACCCTATGACGATATCAAGACTGCCTTTATAAACCATTCTAGGGCAGCCAGGAAAAAGGGTAGGAGTAGTCAACCTATGGCTAGTACATCATCTTCCAACTTATCAATCAAGGGTGAAATTGGAAATATGTTAGAAGATTTCAAAAGTGAGATGTTGCAAACCCTTCCTTGCAATTGGACCCCATGAATATCAAAAGGAAGCAAGAGGAAGCAGAGAGAACCTTGGCCATCTTTTGTCCTAAATGCACCAAAAGGCATCCTAAGAACGAATGTCCATTGAACTGCATTGAGATTTGCTCGGTCTATGAAAAAAACCACTCCACAAACAAGTGCCCTTCTTTACCCGGAATCAAAGTTGTATATCAAGGAGTTGAAGGGGTCACTGAGTAGCTTTGTTACATCAACCAAAGGAGACCTCCTGGGCCTAGATCATATCAGCAGGGTATGCAAGGGTCATCCCATGCATATTACAACCCCAACCAAACCACAACTATACCTTCTTGGGGACCCCCGACACCCTATTCATCCTTCCTAGTCTACACCACCTCCTTGGTCCTATGCGTCTCAGTATCATTCTCAGTCAGCCATCCAGTCATTTCAACCTTATGTTTCGCCACAACCTCAGTGGAATACCCCACACCATAGGTGGAGGCCCCAATACAACAATGCTCCAGCTCTATTGCCTCCACCACTTACCCAACCACAACTCCTACACTTTGCTCCACCCATGCAACCCCACATGCCTACCCAGCCAAATCCGAACCCGAACAATAGGCAGGCTCAACAAGTATACAATGGAGAGACATCATACCCAGCTTATGTTGTAGAAATCTAAAAGATCAACCTAAGATATGGGAGAATTCTCCCAGATAACCAACCTCCCTCTCCACATAGGGAGGTTGAGGAAGAAAGAGAGGAAAGCAACCTTAAAGTGAATCCACCCTTTCCAAAGAGGTTAGCCCAACCACTCCAACCTACCCCAGAAGAACTTGCACTTCTAGGAGAATTGAAAAATCTGTGTAAAGATCCTCCTTCTCCAAGCAATAAAAGATGTTCCCATATACAATAAGTTGATTAAGGAGAAGTGCTTCAAAAGGGATGCCCCTACCATTAATGTCATTGGGCAACTGTTTGACTTAATGCTGGGGCAGGTAATATATCTGAAATATTTGGACCTTAAAAGCCCTGTAGTAAATGTGCACATCAATGGCACCATTGTCCCACACACTCTGATCGATCTTGGGGCTGCCATTAATGTGATGACGAAGGACACCATGCTCAAGCTCAACCTCCAAGGGTCATTGAGGAAGATCACAACAATTCTGCAACTTGCAAACCATTCCATAGTCACCCCTGAGGGAATTATGGAGGATGTGATGGTCTTCATTGACTCCTGGGAGTACCCTACAAATTTTCTAGTTCTCCAACCTAAGACTAAGCTTACTGGTTACCCTCTCATCCTTGGGAGGCCATGGTTGGCCACAGCTAATGCTTACATTAGCTGTAGAGCTGAGATATATGACCATAAAAAATGGGCATATGTCCAAACAGTTAGTCCTATACCCTCCTGCTCAACCTTCTCTAGAGCATGATTTACCTTTATGGTTGGAAGAGGAGGAAGAAGATGTGGCTTATTCAACCCAAATTTATGCTTTGGAAGCAACCATAGGAGAAGGATAGCAAGATGAGGATGACTTAATTGAACACCTGCTCCAAAGTCCAACTCCTAGTTCATTACCGTTAAAAGAAGTAAGGGAAAGCCAGAACAATCATCCAATTGACTTATGCTTGGCCAATTCCAACCCACTCTGTGTCAAAACCATAGATTTTGGTCCAGAGAAAAATTTGAAAATTAATCCATCTCTTTCTGCTCTTGAAGAGGAAAAGCTATGCAACATGTTGAGAGAAAACCTGAAAGCCTTTACTTGGAGTTACAAGGAAATGAAGAGAGTACACCCCTCAATGTGTACTCACCACATATACATCAAAGAAGGTTGCAAGCAAGTTCGGCAACCACAAAGGAGGATGAATCCAACTCTTAAAGATATAGTCAAAGAAGAACTGCAAAAACTGCTAGATGCAAGATTCATTTACCCTATCTCTAACAATGAGTGGGTCTTTGCTTTAGTGTTAGTTCCCAAGAAAAATGGTAAGTGGAGGATTTGTGTAGATTACAGGGAGTTGAACAAAGCCACAAAGAAGGATCGTTTTCCCCTACCCTTCATTGACCAAGTGCTAGATGGCCTAGCAAGGAAGAAGTTCTTTTCTTTCCTAGATGGATTCAGTGGGTACAAACAAATCCAAATCTGCCCAGAAGACTAGGATAAGACCACATTCACCTTCCCTTGGGGTACTTTTGCCTATAGGGTCCTTCCTTTTGGTCTATGCAATGCCCTTGCCACTTTCTAGAGAGAAGTCTTGAGTATTTTTGTTGAATTCGTACATGATGCAGTGGAAATCTATATGGATGATTTTACACCTTATGGCTGTGATTTTCAAGAATCCCTGACTAACCTAGGCAAAGTATTGCACAAATGCATTGAAATGAACCTGTCTCTCAGTCCAGAAAAATGTGAATTCTTAATCACTGAAGGGACCGTGCTAGGTCATTCAATATTTCAGCAAGGACTGCAGGTGGACCCAAAAAAAATAGAAATCATCCAAAGGGTCCCACCTCCTCAAAAGCAGAGGGATGTCAGGAGTTTCTTGGGGTTAGTTGGATACTACCAAAGGTTCATAAAGGACTTCAACAAGTTGGACTCTCCTTTATTTGGGTTGTTGACCAAAGATTCTGAGTTTATATGGTCAAAAAGTTGTCAAGAGTCCTTAGACATCTTAAAGGGTAAGTTAACCACTGCACCAATTCTTCGAGGCCCAAACTAGGCCCTCCCTTTTCATATTCATGATGATGCCTCACACAAGGCCATAAGAGCAGCATTAGGTCAGGTAGAGGAGAAATTGCCCTATGCCATCTATTTTATCAGTAAGAACCTATCAAAAGTTGAGCTAAATTATATTGTGACTGAAAAGGTACTCCTGGCCGTTGTGCATTCATTAAACAAATTTAGGCATTACATTACAAGCTATCAAACATTTGTTCATACTGACCATGTTGCAATCAAATATTTAATGAACAAACCAGATGTGAATGCTAGAATTATAAGATGGTTGCTTTTATTACAACAATTTGATCTGACTATTGTTGATAAGCTTGGTAAGGAAAATGTTGTTGCAGACTTTCTATCTAGGATGAATATGCCTGCAGGTGAAGAAGGAATGGTGGATGATCAGTTACTAGACGAGCATTTGTTTGCTATTTCAGTTCTCTCCCCATGGTTTACTGATATAGCAAACTATTTGGTATCAGCACAGTTCCCACCAAACTTTCCCTCCAAAGAAAAGAGCAAGATAGTCAGGAAAAGGGCCCCCTTCGCCCGGATTGGGGGCAATCTTTTCAACTTGGCCCAGATCAAATCTTGAGAAGGTGTGTAAGGGAAGAGGAAGTTTTTGACATCCTTCTGACCTATCATGATGGGCCTTGTGGAGGTCACTTTGCAGCTAAGAGGACAACATTCAAAGTATTACAAGTGGGCTATTATTGGCCCACTCTTCATCAGGATGTGAAAAATAATATTAGTTAGTGTGATCGGTGCCAGAGGATGGGAAAGCCTACTCCAAGAGATGAAATGCCCCTACAACCTCAAGTGACTTTCAAGCCATTTGACAAGTGGGGCATGGACTTCATTGAGCCTATCAACCCTCCTTCAAAGCAAAAACAGTGCATTATTGTGTGCACTGATTATTTGACTAAGTGGGTTGAAACCAAGGCGATTAAGGCAACAACAGAAGAGAAGTTGGCTGAGTTCCTAAGGGAGAATGTATTCTACAAATTTGGGTACCCTAGAGAGCTAGTCACAGACCAAGGCAGCTAGTTTACCTCCAACATGATTGAAGCGCTGCTCAGTCATCACAAAATCAAGCATAGGACCTCCACTCCTTATCATCCACAAGCTACTGGGCGAGTGGAGGTGACCAACAGGGAACTGGAGAGCATCTTAACCAAGGTAGTAAGTAGTAGCAAGAAGGATTGGGCAGAGAGACTAGTTGAGGCCACCTGGGCCTATAATACAACATGGAAGACCACCACTAGATTTATACCCTATGTGCTGGTCTATGGGAAAAAGGCTTTGCTGTCCATTGAGTTTGAATATAACACATTCAGAATGGCAGCCCAACTAGATTTGGATCTCATTCATGCACAGAAAGAAATATTGTTCCATTTGAATGGCTTGGATGAATTCAGAATGTAGGCCCTCCTACATACAGAGATAGTTCAGCTTCAGAGGAAGATCTGGTATGATAGACATGTTAAAGAGAAGCAATTTCAAGAGGGCGATTGGGCATTATTATATGATTCTAGATATAAAGACTTCAAGGGCAAGCCAAGGACAAGATGGCTCGAACCTTATGTGGTGGAAAGATGCCATGATAATGATTCAGTGCAAATCAGAACTATAGATGAAGAAGCCATTCCATTGCTTGTTAATGGACACCGATTGAAAATGTACAAGAGACCTTTATCAAAACAAGAGTTCATTGACAATATCAATAAGACAGTGATGATAGTGGAGCAAGTTCCAGCTCCTCCCTCATAAGGCCTTTGAAAAAGGAAAAAAAGAAAAAAAAATAAGGATTCAAGTGAAAACCTCCATGAGGTGCCTGAGTCCCATCTTTAGGTTGAAAACCTTGTGAGGCGGACCAATGATGAAAAAATAATAAAAAGATCCCTAGGTGAAAACCTTCCTTGAGGCGCCCAAGGCAAACATCTAGGGTGAAAAACTCTCTGAGGCCGCCTAGGTGTTTTTCAAAAAAGAAAAAAGAAAAGAGAAAAAAGACATAATTGTTTTTTGCAGGTAGGTGAGAAAGACAACCAAGGAGCAAAGAGAAGATCCAAAGAGAACCCTGCCTCACACATATTCATCTCCTCCACTCCTTACCATGCATCCCTCCATCAATTCCATTGTTATTTTCACTTTCATTGCTTCAATTCAGGCGAATGCTGTGTTTTCTACAGAATCCCCTGTATTCCTACAAGATACCCTCAAAACCTACAGGAAGCAATCCGAGGGTGAATGGTAGGTTGGTTAGGTCCTATAGTAGCCTATCCCACATAATATCAATCATCAGCTACAGGTCTTCACTAAGATGATCCAGACAACAGACAACGGACAACAGACAACAGACAGCAAACAATAGCCAACAAAGGAGGAAGAAGAATGACCATGTAGCAAATAAACAATGCAGCACATCTGATCTTCGACAACTGCAACATGGCATTGAGACCACATGCAAGTATCTTGCTCACTCACTCATGCATAATTTGATCAAAAGTTGTAAAGGTTACGAGGTAGTTGGTTTATAAGTGAAAAGGTGGCCAATTAACTTGGCCACCTTCATTCAATCATCACATACAAAATTGAGTGTCCTATCACACGTGGCCACAGTCAACTCAAAGACAGACGATGAGTAGGACAAGAAGTAGTTAACTACGAATCTATGAGGTGGGAGCTTATTACAAGCAATGGGAAACAAAACATCGTTTGCATGCATTCATGCATTCCACGTTGTTAAAATTGGAAACTAGGGCCAAACTCCATGTGGGTTAGCTTATTTATGGCAGCTGATATTTTTATTTGATCTCTCTCGTCGAGAGGTGTAGGATTGATCTAAAGATCATCCGATTCCGATAAGTATTTATGGAGCTATGAATTTATTTTGATTATGGAATTATTATCAAGCCAACCAGCAACTTGGGTAGGCTCAGAAGCCCAATAGACGTGTCTATTCATCATCCTCGTTCTAGTATAAATTGGTGAGGAATTGAAGTCATTTCACACATGTATTCTTGAGGTGATCTCCTCTCCACGTCTTGGGTTTTTGGAGAAGGAGAGAACCAAAAGAATACGCTGGCCTAGAAGGAGCCCTCGCTGCAAGATGATGCCCTTATCCTACGCTGGTCATGGAGACATATCTATGCTAGTCATGGAGACAAGTCATACGCTGGTCATGGAGACATATCTACGCTAGTCATGGAGACAAGTCATACGCTGGTCATGGAGACATATCTAAACTGGTCACGGAGACAAGTCATACGCTATTCATAGAGACTAATATATATAGTTCATGGAGATAGTCATTACACAAGACAATCAATGTATCTGCGCCATTTCCATATGGAAGAGCCGTAGTACAATCTTAATGATGTTCCGCAGGCACTTATACACTGTCATCTATATGCATAGCAATGAAGAATATATGTGTATATGCTCTAATGACTAAAATTAACACAGTCTATACGTAGTCCAATGACAGTCACGTAAATGCCCTAAACACTATGAAGGAGAAGGCATGATACGTAGTCACAAATTACAATCACGTAAATGCCCTAAATGTTGTGAAGGAGGGAGACCTTATGCAGTTAATAAATGAAGGCATCTACGCTGTGTATACGCTTTCATGAAGACAATATATGCACAATTACAGAAACCCTATATCCTGAGCAGGCAATGAAGACATCCATGCAGTCATATACGTAAATATATATACACATAGTTATGGAAGCCTAACACACTGGTCATTAAGACACTTATACGCACAAAGCTGCAATCACAATAATGGAGCCGCAGTAAGGATAATGAAGCTGCAATCAACGTAATGGAACCGCAGCCAAGTTTGTTTCATAAAGAAAATGAATCCGCATTTTATGTAGGGTTTGGCTGCGTCATCGGATAGGTTAAGGAAACGTTGAACTAAAGATTATCCATTCTCGGCATACGCAAGATAAATTACAGCCTAACTATGACTCGATGATGAGATAAGGGTTCAATGAAAAGATTCGTAGCATATGACAGTCTCAACATGCTTCAAAGCACAGTGACAGTATCATATATATGTATATGAGCATGATCAGTAATAGGACTACATAATGATGATGAAGGCTAGCATGATGATGGATAAGATCTTGGACATGGGCAGCATGAAGTTGAATGAGATCATGGACATGAAAGGTAGCATGATGATGGATAAGATCATGGACATGGACAGCATGATGATAATCATGATTAGTGCAGCATGGTGTAGTATGCAGTGGTACAACAAGAGAACCAGATGCAGCATGATGATAGGTGAAGGAGTCACCTTGGAGAATTAGTTGAAGTAGAATGTCTTCAACTGATCTCATCATTATACAAAATGATCTATGCTAGATCTAGATAAGTCAAAGTGTTGACTTATGTTGTAAATGTACTATCTCTCTCTCTCTCTTTCTCTACTGAACTTTGAGGAACATAAAAGAAGAATTGATCAAGGGTTTCCCCACATTGTGGGGTTTATCTCTGGCTAGCACCACATCTTGTGTCCTCTTGTCTTGGCTTGTCTTCTGCGATTTATATTTATGTTCTAACTGCAGTTTACTTTAATGCTGATGTGATTGCTAATCTGGAAAAGATAATGAGCTAACTATGAAAATTTA
>APFE031569763.1:40775-54490 GCA_000404065.3 Pinus taeda
GGTGCAAGCCCCGAAAGTGATGATTGATGCTATGTGATTCGTTCTCCACATTTCACTAGTTTCAATCCCACTTCTTCACCCCTGTGAGCATCACCCGATGCAATGGGTGCTAAGTGAACTATTCAAAAATCATGAGAAATTAGTCAGTTACGACTACCTCTCATGGAAATGGTCATACGTTTGAATGACTTACTTAACGCAGTTGAATCCCAAAAATGATATCTAATATAATGCACTGCGTAATCCCCCATACTTAAATACCTTAACTTAACATGGTGTCATAGGTGAGGTGAAGACAATGCCCAAGAAAGAGTGAAAGAGCAATCACCAAAGACAGTTGGGACAAGACAAAAGGATCAATGGGTTCCTCATAATTCACCCAGGGTGAAGTCGAAGCAGAGAATGTTATCAGAATTGCGCAACGGAAGGTTCTGATGGCCCATCTAAAGATCACTTCATTAGGAAGTTCGGATCTAAGGGTAGAAGGAAAGGCGGATTCTTTGGTTGCAATAAGTTCGACCGTCATGCGAAGCAATGTCCGAAGGATCGGGACACATCTCTTGATGAAGATAACAATCACTCCAGGGACATCTTCAATGATCAAAGGAATGACTAGTAATGCAGGTCATCAAGGAAATGGTCGACTCTTCAAAGAAAGCAAGGAGCCCCAAAATCACATTTATGTACCTAATCGCAAGAAGAACCGGTGTCCATCTTGGAAATGGAAGCCAAAGGTTTCAGGGTTGCACTCATTGATGGAAAGGTACATAGATTCTTTTTAAAAGATGTTTTAGAATTCAGGGTTGTATCAAGTCCATTAGGGACCATGTCCATTGACTCAGCATCGAAGGTCTATAGGTCAGATGGTGACCGGGATGCCTGAATTCAAAAAGAGCATGAAGGTACATGTCTGAGATGTACCAAAGGAAAATCTTACAAGGGGACCATTCCCCTCATGTAGCAGGTCCAAAGGTTTGGAACAACCCATGGAGTTTGAGATTCATGAACGAGAATCTCATGTATACAGAAAGCCCTCTATGGCTTGAAGCAAAACACCCCGGGCATAGTATGAAAGGATTGATAGTTGTTTGATGAAGCTGAGATTCACTAGGAGTGAAACTAATCCAAACCATTACTCGAAGGTTGTGGTTGATAGACCTCTCATACCGGCACCTTATGCGGACGAACTATTTCTGACAAGTGCAGACCCTCTCATTTGCAGAAGTAAGAGGGCACTGGATTCTGGACATATTTTTTTAGTTAGCATGGTGAGATCATATTTGGTTGAGCCTAACTAGATTGGTGCCAAGAATCTTCTGAGATAGCTTTGGGGCACAATCTCTCATGGATTGAGATACACTGCCGGAAATATGAAAACTACATGATTATTCGAATGCTAACTGGGCAAGCAGTGTGGAGGATCACTGGAGCACTTTTCAGTGTTGGTTCTCTTTTGATTTTGCTTCGATATCATGGATGAGCAGGAAGCAAAAGTTAGTTGTTATAAGTACCGCCAAGACCGGATACATAACTATGAGTATGACCTCGTATGAAGTTGCCTGGCTGTGGAAACTCTTAAGTGAGTACACATGATGAATACCACTGTGATTCTCTGTGACAACCAGAGGTGGGATTCGATTATTGACAAATCCCGTATTCGATGATTGCTCCAAGGCTCAAGCAGATAGACATCAGATACTGCCTTATCTGGGATATGGTAAGTCGATGAGCAAAGGAGGCTCCATCGCATTAAGATGATGTACATGTCGATACACTTTGTCAGAGCCCCAGGGAAAAATCAAATTTGTGATTTTCCTGAACGAATTGGAGTCGTCGGGAGACCCTTGTACAAGGGTCCTACATGTTGCATACATTGAGCTTTGGGAGCTCTGGCGGCTTGCGGTTCTTACTGGAGCAACATACGACCACAGGGTGACTCACCCTCCCCTGGTGGTGCACACTGGGACAAGACGATTCGCTCTCCTATGAAACAAGATGACTTGCTTTCTTGTGGGACAAGATGATTCACTGTCTTGTGGGACAAGATGATTCGCTCTCCTGTGTAGCAGGATGATTAGTTCTCTTGTGAGGTCTGGATGATGTGTTCTCCATGACGATTATGTAGCAAGATGATTAGCTCTCCTCTGAGGTCTGGATGATGTGTTCTCCCTGACAATTATGTAGCAGGATGATTAGCACTCCTGTGAGGCCTGGATGATGTGTTCTCCATGGCAATTGTGTAGCAGGATGATTAGTTCTTCTGTGAGGACAGGATTGATTAAGTTCTCCTGTCAAGGCATCCTACCCATGCAGTCGAGGACTCATGGGAAGTACCTCTCATCTCATCAATGAGCAGGGAAATGAGGATAGGGACCATAGTAGTAGCGATGGACGCATCGCTGTATCTACCGTACTCCCTATGCTAGGATGACCTTCACTGATCTAGGATCAATGATACTGGTTTGGGACCAGTGGTAGGAGTTGTACCTACTATGACGCTGACTTCGGGTAGGTTGAGATTGGTCTAAGACCAATGGTACATACTCTAAGACTGACTTAGGGTCAGTGGAAGACTGGTCTGGGACCAGTGAGAGTGGTACATGCTATGACGTTGACTTTGGGTCAGTTGAGACTGGTCTGGGACCAGTGGTACACTCTCTGGGACTGATGATACTGGTCTAGGACCAATAGTAGGAGTGGTACCCACTATGACGCTGACTTTGGGTCAGCTGAGACTGGTCTGGAACCAGTGGTACGCACTCTGAGACTGACTTCAGGTCAGTGTAGAATGGTATGAGACATTCTCGATCAATTCTTCTTCTTCATGGTTTAGCAGAGGTAAGTTGAGCAGAGCAGAGCAAAGCTAAGTTAAGCAGAGCAAAGTAGAGCTAGTAGAGCATAACAGAGCTGAGTAGAGCTAGCAAATCTTAGCAGAGCTGAGTAGGGCAGTGCAGGGAACTGATGGCAGAGATAGTACAGTTGGACATATCAATCAGCAGATGGAGTTCTCCCTAGTTGAGAGGGCGTGTTAAAATTGGCAACTAGGGCCAAACTCCATGTGGGTCATCTTATTTATGGCAGCTGATATTTTTATTGGATCCCTCTCATCAATAGGTGTAGGATTGACCTAAAGATCATCTGATTCCGATAAGTATTTACGGAGATATGAATTTATTTTGATTATGGAATTATTATCAAGCCGACCAGCAACTTGGGTAGGCTCAAAAACCCAATAGACGTGTCTATTCATCATCCTCGTTTTAGTATAAATTGGTGGGGACTTGAAGTCATTTCACACATGTATTCTTGAGGTGATCTCCTCTCCATGTCTTGGGTTTTTGGAGAAGGATAGAACCAAAAGAAAACATTGGCCTAGAAGGAGCCCTAGCTGCAAGATGATGCCCTTATCCTATGCTGGTCATGGAGACATATCTACACTAGTCATGGAGACAAGTCATATGCTGTTCATAGAGACTGATATATACTGGTCATGGAGACAAGTCATACGTTGTTCATAGAGACTGATATATATAGGTCATGGAGACAGTGATTACACAAGACAGTCAACGTATCTGCTCTGTTGTCATATGGAAGAGCCGCAGTACAATCTTAACGATGTTCCGCAGGCACTTATATGTTGTCATCTATATGCGTACAACAATGAAGAATATATGTATATACGTTGTCATGACTATATCTAACACAATCTATACGCAGTCCAATGACAGTCACGTAAATGCCCTAAACGCTGTGAAGGAGAAGGCATGATACGCAGTCACAAATTACAGTCACGTAAATGCCCTAAACGCCGTTAAGGAGGGAGACCTTATGTAGTTAATAAATGAAGGCATCTATGCTGTGTATACGCTGTCATGAAGGCAATATACGCACAGTTACAGAAACACTATACGCTGAGTAGGCAATGAAGACATCCACGCAGTCATATACGCAGATATATACGCACAGTTATGGAAGCCTAACACGCTAGTCATTAAGACACTTATATGCACGAAGTTGCAGTCACAATAATGGAGCCGCAGTAAGGATAATGAAGTTGCAGTCACAATAATGGAGCCGCAGTAAGGATAATGAAGCTACAGTCAAGGTAATGGAACCGTAGCCAAGTTTGTTTCATAAAGAAAATGAATCCGCATTTTATATAAGGTTTGGTTGCGTCCTCAGATAGGTTAAGGAACCGATGAACTAAAGATTATTCATTCTCGGCATAAGCAAGATAAATTACAACCCAGCTATGACTCGATGATGAGATAAGGGTTCAATGAAGAGATCCGTAGCATATGACAGTCTCAACATGTTTCAAAGAACAGTGGCAGTATCATATATATGTGTATGAGCATGATCAGTAATAAGATTGCATAATGATGATGAAGGCCAACATGATGATGGATAAGATCTTGGACAGGGGCAACATGAAGTTGAATGAGATCATGGACATGAAGGGTAGCATGATGATGGATAAGATCATGGACATGGGCAGCATGAAGTTGAATGAGATCATGGACATGAAGGGCAGCATGATGATGGATAAGATCATGGACATGGGCAGCATGATGATAATCATGACTAGTGCATCATGGTGCAGTATGCAGTAGTACAACAAGAGAACCAGATGCAGCACGATGATAGGTGAAGGAGTCACCTTGGAGAATCAATTGAAGTAGAATGTCTTCAACTGATCTCATCATTATACGAAATGATCTATGCTAGATCTAGATAAGTCAAAGTGTTGACTTATGTTGTAAATGTACTATCTCTCTCTCTCTCTCTCTTTCTCTGCTGAACTTTGAAGAACACAAAAGAAGAATTGATCAAGGGTTTACCCACATTGTGGGGTTTGTCCTTGGCTAGTGCCACATCTTGTGTCCTCTTGTCTTGGCTTGTCTTCTGCGATTTATATTTATGTTCTATCTGAAATTTACTTTAATGTTGATGTGATTGCTAATTTGGAAAAGATAATGAGCTAACTGTGAAAATTTAAATAAATTTCTCTAGCATAGAACATACCTTATCTTAACACACGTCCTCAACTCCCTCATTCAAGTCGTGTTTATAACTCTGGCCACCCACCGGAAGCAAGGATCCATTGTTCTGCAAGAGAATTTCTACAGGAGCATGCATAGGAATTCCTACAGGAACAATCTACAGGAGCAGTCTACAGGATACAAAGAGGCAATCTACAAGATAGGCAAAGAGGGGTTCAAGAGGGAATATCACGAGAATTGTCCACTGCCACCATTCTAAATAGGTAGGATCTAACAATCCATCCCCATTTACAAGCAAATGAACTAGAAATTCTCTAAAAGCTAGTGGATATAACAACTATGGGAGGTGAATTACATACACAGGGAACTCTGTTTTCTCCTGAATTTAAAATTCTTGTGTCAAGCCTCTCATTTCCTCCTCAAGCCTCACAAGCAAGATGACAGGAAGGTTTAATAGGAGAGAGCCCACAAACATTGTGAGGATACAACAACACCCCTAAGTGCTTGAAATCTTTATAAGACACCAATGGATGGGGTTTTTCGAAAAATTCACAGGGTATGATGATGAGGTGGCTCAAGAATTTGCTCATTCCCTCACTCCACACAACAAAATCCATGCCACTATTATAGTTAGAGGTCTCACTTATAGATCTCACCCCAGAGCTCATTAGTAGGGTCACTACACTTTCCCTAGGAATTCCATGGAGAAAAGAAGACAAAGCAGACAATCAGGTGGCAAAAAGAAAATTCTTTTTAGAAGGTGAAGAACCCACAAAGGATAAAAATGGAGTAAGGAGAGACAGTCTGCTATACCCATGGACTGAGGTAGGTTACAAACTCATCAAATATATCTCATGTGAGGGTAGATACAGTGTTATTTATGGCTGCCATTTTAGAATGCTTGAAGAATTAAGATTCGGGGTAGAAACACCAGTTCACCAAAGACTCAACATACCCTATTTCTTGATGCAATCACTCATAGAATCCAGCAACAAAGTAAAGGAAGGGAATTCCCAACAATTGGCTCACCATGGGTTGATCAAGATCCTCATTACGGATTCCCTCCAAAACCTCAACATCCCTATAACATGGTCAGTCTTCAGAGACTTACCAGCAGAGGATGACATCAAAGCCCTCACCTATGATGTTAGTCCTTCTGTCAGTGAGGAGGAGGCAAAACAAGAAGATACATAGCTAGATGGGGATGAGATGAATAAAGATGAAACTAATACAAAGGAACATGATGAAGTAGAAGAAGAAGGAGGATGATGCTGAAACAAAGGAAGAAACTGATGGAGATGAGAAAGAACAACAAGAGAAAGGAAATAAGAAAAACAGAGAGGAAGAAGGCATTGAAACAAAAGTTGGAGAACACAAGGAAGAGTCACCTAGGGTGTCTCTAAAGGCCCCTACGAGGGAGGCAGTAGGTGCCCAAACTGCTCTCAACACCCCAGTCAAGCAAAACGGGAAAAGAAGGAGGCAAATCCCTCTATATTTCAGAACAAGAAAGAGCACATGAATCAAACAACGGAAGCTCAAGGAAATGGCCAAAGAGCTAAGTGGTTTATGAGACAGAGAAAAAATAATGAAAGGTCAACTCGAGAGAGAAAATGCATGGCTGAGAGGACAACTTCAGAAAAGGGAAAACTGACTAGCATGTATGGCTAGCCTCTCCTTGGAAGCCATCTAGTGTAGGATGCTAGCTAAATCCTATGCTCTTTACCTTAGAGAACAATGGTTGCAATTTCAGATTAAAAGAATAGCACAAATGGGCACCATGCCATTTCAAGACTACAAGCAGTTTATTGATATTTGTGATCAAAGTACACTAGAGGATAGGGCCAAAATGGCTGAATTTTACTTGGACAACAAGGCCCTCACAAACAAGAATGTTTGAGATCCTAATGCTAAGCTAGGAGATATGTAATTAATGGCTTTGGCATCATGGATGAACCATGAGGAGTCAAGGGCTGCAGAGATGAAAAGAATATTGGCTTGAGAGCAGAATGAACCTCTTCTCATCAGAGCTGAACAATCAAATCCCATGGCCCTAATAAACACCCATAATCCAATTGCAAATGATCCTCAGCTGGTACCTAGATATCTTGCCGCCCAAGAGCAAGCAATTTAACATTTTGAGGATATGTTTAGGCTGCTAGGAAATGATAGTATACATGCCTGCTCAAGGAGATGGAACACACTGCCACACAACTTGAAGATTAGAGAATATCACTCCCCTCAAAGGTTGAAATAGGCAGTCAACAAGACACCAATGTATAAGCAATCGATGCAAAGGTTGAAGGTCAATTGGATAGGCCTAAAACTCAGTCCACCGCTACTCCTAGGGATGCTAGAAGGGAGAAAAGAAGAAGAGGAAAAGAGGCAGTGGGAAGAAGTAGAAAGGAAAGTAGGCTTCTATGAACAAGAAGAAAAGACCACAATAGAGGCATGGGATGTCAGAGAGACTACCAGAGCCATGAAGGACATGGACATTGACTAAGTTGCTCAAAGCATGAGCAACACTTTCAGTAGGGGGTGATAATGAGCCTCATCATTGGGTAATTATATGGGCCTTAATTCACCTCCTAGCTTAGTCAAACCAACTATTGTCACAACTTATTACATACTTTTGATTATATTTTTTTTATGAGATGAGTTAGAGTTGGATATTTTGCTTTGTGGTCTAATGTGCATGTAATCTAGGATTCAAGGATAAAATAAAGGAATTTTGGCAAAGACCTTAGTCAAAACTCGAATGGGACAAGGGATAGGAATTATAGGAGGTAAATCCTCCTCATTTACTACCCCTCCATTTGAATATTCCTTCATCAACTCGGAGTGCAACCAGCCAAATCATGAGGACTACAAGGCAGCTGAGCAAGTGAAAGTCAAAGAACCAATTATCTTGAGTTTGGGAGCCAAACCTCCCTAATTTTAAGGAAGTCGTTGGAGACTTCAGTCGTATAAATAAAGAGGCCTAGGAGCTCAATAGGATTCGGACTTTTGATTGTAAAACTCTGCTTTATTTTCGAGCTACAATACTTGTGACAGTTGTTGATGTAATCCATTGTTTTGATAATAAGGATGAGTTTTGTTTTGAGCCAACACTGAGTTAACTCAGAGGGCTGAAGCTCTTGGGTTAGGGCCCAACCATAGCAGCTATGGCCCCTCTTTATTGTACATGTATGTTAGCATAGGTTCATGGTTTAATCTTTCATTTGCTTAAGTAGTTACATTTCCATTGCAGCAAGGTAGCACATAGATTCATGGTTTAATAGTTCATTTGCTTAAGTAGTTGCATTTCCATTACAACAGTGTAGCGCATAGGTTCATGGTTTAATCGTTCAATTGATTAAGTAGCTGCATTTCCATTATAGCAGCATAGCATAGATTGGTTTGTGTTTTATTTGCTTCCGTTTGTGCCTTTTCCTTCAATTAGCAGGTTAGCAAGGATTATACCTGTAGATTTCCTTACCATCCGATCTACAACAAACTTGGCCAATAACCATTAAGCGCGTGCATATTCATTTCAACATTTGACTTTATGCGCTCCAAATCTCCACCATCGATCTGTCTAGCTTGATCCAACGACTATCGTTTCGTTTCAATACTTTATGCGCTCCAAATCTCCACCATTGATCTGTCTAGCTTGATCCAACAACTATCACGCAATCTCACGCGGATGCTTACACTGTCGATATCCGCCTGAGAGCATGCGAGAAAACTAGTTTTCTCATGCTACGTGTCACCTAGTTAGGCTAATCGCATAAAATTTTGGAATTCCACTTACAGCCTTGAGGGCGCGCAAGAAACTACCTACCGCCTACGGAAACCCACTCTGTCATTCCGCACGTTTTTTTACCCTTCTGTCACCACGTGACTTGATGTGATCCACCCATCTATTCACTTAACCTACTCGATAAGATCTTCGCCGCTCATCTTTCGTTAACCCTGTTCGTTCATCTATTCACTAAATCGCTCGCGATAAGATCTCTGCCATTCATCGTCCGATTAGTCCTCTTCGTCCATCTCTTGAATTAACCTCTCGCGATAAGGTCTCTGCCATTCTTCTTCTGATTAGTCTTGTTCGTCCATCTCTTGACTTAACCTCCCGCGATAAGATCTACGCCATTCATCTTTCGTTAGTCCTGTTCGTCCATCTATTCACTTAGCCTCCCGCAATAAGATCTCCGCCATTCATCTTCTGTCAGTCTTATTCGTCCATCTATTCACGTAATCTTCTGCGATAACATCTCCACCACTCATCTCCCATTAACACTGTTCCCGATCGATCCAACAATTCCTATGCACTTCTGCTTTGTTACGTCCTCCTTTCATTGATTTTGATCTTCACTTGCTCTTCCGCTTGACTCCTTGCATGCTTGATTTTACCAAAACACCAAAAACGCGAAAACAGACTTACTTTAGTTTCCTTGCTTACACATTAGTTTGGTTTGATGCTCTTTACTTCTGTAACTTAGATAGCAGCATTAGGTTAGTGTTTATTTAGCAATTCTTCTTAGTTTAGCTGTTTAAATGGTTAATTAGGATATGGTGTGATTTAGGATTACATGTTGTTTTCTTCATTACTACAGTAGAGTAGCTCTCTTAGAATAGATTTGCTCTTCTTCCATCAAAGAATCAAGCTTCTTCTGACTCTATAGAAGTCTGGCTTGGAACCCCTGGGGTCTCTTGCCAGATGAACAAGTGACAACAGGTAGGGCCTTCACTTCTACTTGTTCATATAGCACTGTCACCTCCAAGTTTGTATGAACCCCAGGTTGATAAGTAAAGCTGGTAGTGCAGGAGTTGCAACATCCTTGTTGCAATACTGGCGCTCAATAGAAGGAATCGACCTCCTCTCCCTTCTGCATCTGGTACTGTCTCAGCTGATTTTCTAATAGCATCTTCCATTGGACGGAAGAGCCCTGGTATAAGGTGGTCAACGCCTCCCACATCTCCCTTGTTGTGTCCTTCTCAACAATGTGTGGTACTACATGATCTTTGACCCCATCTAGGATCATGCACTTGGCCTTCGCATGGGCCTCCTCATACTTCTTCAACGGATCAATGTCAACTGGAACAACAATTGCTTTCAAGGCATAGTCCTTGATGCGATGTTTGTCTAAGATTTCTAGGATCCTAGCCTTCCATATGAAAAAATTGGATACTCCATCCAATCTATCCTGATCCCTCAATCCATTCACCACCATCTCTGCTAAAAAACAAGACTAGTTCTCTTCTCCCTCTCCTGCTAACAATCTAGCAAGACTTGGGTATGGAATTCTTTGGCGCAAGAAACCCTCTAAGGAACAAGCTCCTTTAGACTCCCTCTAAGTCTTGATTTCCTCCACAGAAATCCTCCAGCCAAATGTCAAATCACTCCTCTCCAATCCTCCTTTGCTGCTGCAACCCAGATCTAGATTTATTTGGCTAGAAATCTATCAAGGCAATGACTCCATCTACCTTGGCTCTGTCTCCACAGACACTATTCTCCACCAACAGCAACAGCGTCCCACCATCTCCATTGATCGAATTTGCACTGTGTTTCCAACCTCGACAACTGACAATTCCGAACCTTTCAGGCTTTGCACTGGCCCAGAGAGTTGACGCAGTCACTGCGTGGGCTCCTCTCTGGCTCTGCATCACCCTTTGCAGGCCCGAAATGCTGATGCAGGAACTGTGTGAGCCTCTATGTCACTCCTCTAGCTCTGCGTCACTCTTGCAACTACTCCTTTACCTCTGAAACAATGTTGTCACTGGGGACAGCTGCTTCTCTGCATCAAATTTGCATCTCTTGGCTGGTGTCTTCAGTGTCCTATGATCTTCAATGCTCTGATACCATGTGAGAATTTCTGAATCTACACATCATTAATCCTATTGCAATCATTGGTTTATCATCTCCTACTTGTTCTTTACATTCAACAAGTTATTTAATTATTTAAACAACGATGAAAACACTATTGCAGACTACACATACATACAGATCATGAACTGAAATAAACTGAGACAATCACACAAGGGACACCATTATTTTGGACAATCATCCTTGTTGACCACTATGTGTCAACTACCCATAGCAGTACACCCCATTTTCTTCGCAAAAGGGATAGCGCTTGATCGATGTGTTCGTGCCATTCAACAGTCATCGTCGACCTGATCATGTTATATTGTAAACCCAGTCTGCATGTATAAATTGTAAATAATCTTAGCAGAGTTGAGTCATGTATGTAAATTGCCTAGGTGGACCTAATTTTCTAGTGATAATCTACGTTTTGGAAGGTTTTTTGTCTCACTGATCCATGATCGGCATAGTTTTCCTTTAGCCTAACCCCAAAGCCGAAATGAATTTTGTCATTAGAATCTTAGGGGAATCCTAGTGTGTTGGTCTGCTAGATTATGTTTGGTCGCAGAACTGGATGGTCTATGAGGGTCTATGTCAAATGGGTTTTCCCCCTTGAGATGTAAAATTGTAAAAGTCATGATGTAAAATTTCTTGAGGGTTAGAAAATGTTTTAATCCCCTCATAAGTCCTAAGTCCTAGGTCCTATGGTGATTTTTCCAAAGGCTAAGTTCGAAGGATCCAAAAATAAAATTAAAAAAATAAAAAATCAAATAAATAGATAAAAAATAATTAAATAAAAAATTAAAAAAAAATAAATAACTAAAAATGAAAAATTAAAATAAATAAAATAATTAAATAATTAAATAAATAAATAAAATAATAAAATAATAATAAGTCAATTTTTTTGAGTAAATAAATGCAGAATTTCAATTTTTAATGCACTTAAAAATTCGACAGATGAGATTAAAAAAATGTTGATCCTCATCGACGGTCGAGATTAGTTTGACATGGATCACTCAAACTAGCCGTTGGGATTTTTTCCTTTAAATAGGGTGCTAGGGGTCATTTGAGATCAGATTTGATCTTAGAGTCTGGTGCTAAAGAAAGCTCTCTTGTAGTCATTTTTTGTGCAATAAAGAAAGACTTTGGGGTTAAAAATCTTGCTCGTGTTACTCTTCTGAAAGTGTTGTAAGATGATTTATTTTTCTGCATAATTTTATTTTCAGCCATTGATTTTAGCTTTATGAAGATTGATTTAGGCACGGGTATCTTGTCTGATCTTTGGAGTTTGAATCATAGTTTAGATTCTGAAATATAATGGTAGGTATCTCCATTTGAGCTGGATTTCACTATTGTTTTCTCCCTCTATGTTGATGGTTGATTTCAAGCTCTGCAGGAAACCTTAGTTTTGAGTTTACTGGGCGTTAGGGGAAGTTCTCGGCTGAACCAGCCAACTCCCGGATTGTGTTTTTTAAAAGAGCCCGGCCAGTTCTTGATCCCGGGCTTATCATTTGAATTTGAATTTTTTTTATGAATGCATGAAGGGTTTTCCTGAAGCATCTCACATTAAATTGAAATTCTGAAAATATTTATGTGGCATAGCGAGAAATCTAGCTATTTTAGAGCCTGCAGTTTGTGAATATTGTAATTATTTAGTTAGGGTTTTCAGTTTTCGTTTCTTGTACTATTATTTTGGGTTTTCTTTTCTTTTGCAGGTTACAGGTATAGGTTTTGAGAAATATTTCAGGGTTTCATTTAGACGATCTGGAGAAGCTGATTCAAAATTTTATTAAGGTTCCTAGAAAATATTGACAGGTTCTGGTGGAAGTTCTGCAGATTGACTACCTGGTTTCTTCTGGGCAGGAAGATTTTGATTTTGTTTTGAAATTTTCCTTTGTGATTTAGGTTCGAATTTTTTAAATCTGGAAAATTTATGGGTTACTCCTGCTGCTCCAAACCCCTTCCAAACAGTGACCGAATCCTGCAGTCATCTTCACACCCTCCATTCCGCTGCCTACCCAAATCACCCTCGCTTTCCACCTTAACCTGCAAACGAATTGCTAAACACTGCAAAGAAATGCTGCATCTCTTCCTTTCCACGCTCTTGCTGCCTATCCGCAACAAACTCCTTCAAGTTGCCTCATCCACGTCCAGCTCACAGTCTCTTTTTCCTCACGCTGCTCCTCCAACTGTCCGCGTGACCCTCTCCACGCTGATCATCCCATTATCCCTTGCAGTCCCCTTCGACCTGCATCCCATCAAGTTTATGCCATTTGCATGTTGACCCGTGGTTATCTTTATTGCTTTCCTTGCTACCATATGCATGTTCTCAATCGATGCTCATCCTCCCTGCGTATTTCCTTTCTCTTACAGCGTTTCCATATACCCCTGCTCATCACTAAAGGAGGATCGACCTACGTGCCATCACTGCCTTCTAACCTGCGATTTGTTCGACCTCTGCTCCATTCAAATGACAGTCAGCTCCCTTCACGCAGCCTCTTCTCCACGCACTTGCAAACAAAGCCGCCGTCAAAACCCCAGGCCTACACACACCAATCACGCATAAAAGGCTTAACTTCGATTTGTTTTATATACTGCTGTTCGATTTCAAGGTTAACGTAAGTTTTAGCTAAGTGCTGTAGCATATAGTTTTTTTTTTATATAGTTTTAGTTTTTCATTTAAGTTTTAGTTAAGTGCTGGTCTTAGATATATTCAAACCATTCTAGTTTCTTTTTTTAGATTTTTATTTGTATATAGTTATTTAGTTTAGAATTAGACTTTTTTTTTAGTTCAGATTTGTTTCATTTAAAAATATGAAAAGTCGTAAAAAGGTCCTTTTAAGTTTCTTTGATTAGCTGTTAGATTT
>APFE031569763.1:55586-111678 GCA_000404065.3 Pinus taeda
AATAAAGAAAGACTTTGGGGTTAAAAATCTTGCTGGTGTTACTCTTCTGAAAGTGCTGTAAGATGATTTATTTTTCTGCATAATTTTATTTTCAGCCATTGATTTTAGCTTTATGAAGATTGATTTAGGCACAGGTATTTTGTCTGATCTTTGGGGTTTGAATGATAGTTTAGATTCTAAAATATAATGGCAGGTATCTCCATTTGAGTTGGATTTCACTATTGTTTTCTCCCTCTATGTTGATGGTTGATTTCAAGCTGTGCAGGAAACCTTAGTTTTGAGTTTACCGGGCGTTAGGGGAAGTTCTCGGCTGAACCAGCCAACTCCCGGATTGTGTTTTTTAAAAGAGCCCAGCTAGTTCTTGATCCCGGGCTTATCATTTGAAATTTTTTATTTTTTTTTATGAATGCATGAAGGGTTTTTCTGAAGCATCTCACATTAAATTGAAATTCTAATATTTATGTGGCATAACGAGAAATCTAGCTATTTTAAAGTCTGCAGTTTGTGAATATTGTAATTATTTAGTTAGGGTTTTCAGTTTTCGTTTCTTGCACTATTATTTTGGGTTTTCTTTTCTTTTGCAGGTTGCAGGTATAGGTTTTGAGAAATATTTCAGGGTTTCATTTAGACGATCTGGAGCAGCTGATTCAAAATTTTATTAAGATTCCTGGAAAATATTGACAGGTTCTAGTGAAAGTTCTGCAGATTGACTGCCTGGTTTCTTCTGGGCAAGAAGATTTTGATTTTGTTTTGAAATTTTCCTTTGTGATCTCGGTTCGAATTTTTTAAATCTGGAAAATTTATGGGTTACTTCCTGCTGCTCCAAACCCCTTCCGAGCAGTTACTGAATCCCATAGTCATCTTCACGCCCTCCATTCCGCTGCCTACCCAAATCACCCTCGCTTTCCACCTTAACCTGCAAACGAATTGCTAAACACTACAAAGAAACGTTGCATCTCTTCCTTTCCACGCTCTTGCTGCCTATCCGCCACAAACTCCTTCGAGTTGCCTCATCCACATCCAGCTCACAGTCTCTTTTTCCTCACGCTGCCCCTCCAACTGTCCGCGTGACCCTCTCCGCGCTGATCATCCCATTATCCCTTGCAGTCCCCTTCGACCTGCATCCCCGTCAAGTTTATGCCATTTGTGTGTTGACCCGTGGTTATCTTTATTGCTTTCCTCGCTACCCTATGCATGTTCTCCATCGATGCTCATCCTCCCTGCGTATTTCCTTTCTCTTACAGCGTTTCCATAGACCCCTGCTCATCACCAAAGGAGGATCGACCTACGTGCCATCACTGCCTTCTAACCTGCGATTTGTTCGACCTCTGCTCCATTCAAATGACAGTCATCTCCCTTCACGCAGCCTCTTCTCCACGCACTTGCAAACAAAGCCGTCGTCGAAACCCCAGGTCTGCTCACACCAATCACGCATTAAAGGCTTAATTTCGATTTTTTTTATATATTGCTGTTCGATTTCAAGGTTAACGTAAGTTTTAGCTAAGTGCTGTAGCATATAGTTTTTTTTTATATAGTTTTAGTTTTTCATTTAAGTTTTAGTTAAGCGCTGGTCTTAGATATATTCAAATCATTCTAGTTTCTTTTTTTAGATTTTTATTTGTATATAGTTATTTAGTTTAGAATTAGACTTTTTTTTTAGTTCAGATTTGTTTCATTTAAAAATATAAAGAGTCGTAAAAAGGTCCTTTTAAGTTTCTTTGATTAGCTGTTAGATTTATTTTTATTTAATTTTGATTAAAATAAATAATAAAATAAAAATAAAAATCATAATTTTTTTTTATACAAAAAGTCCCAAAAATTAAAAGTTTGATTCATTAGTTTCGTTTTAGGCTTTGTATAGTTAACGTTACATTTTAGTTTTTGTTTATTTTTTATTTTTATGAAAACAAAAAAATCATTAAAAATAAATAAATAAATTATATTATATATATATATATATATATATATATATTATATATATATAAAATAAAAATCATAAATTGTTTTAAAAAATAAAAAAGATTTTTGATTTGTTCTTTTTCAAACTTAACTTTTAAATTTTTATTTAGTTTTAGGACTTAGTTTTTTTTAGAGTTTAGATATTTTTCTTTGTTCATTTTTTGTTTCATTCATAAAAAAGTATAAAATATATAAAATCATAAATGGTTTTAAAAAATAAAAAGGTTCTTTTTAGTTTAGAATAGATTTTAGCCTTATTTAGATTTTAGTTCTTATGTTCTGATCTATTAATTTTAGAATTAAAAAAACAAAAAACAAAAAAAAGTTCTTTTAGGATTCAGTTTTTAATTCAACTTTAGTTTTATTTATATAAAAAAGAAATATAAAAATTAAAAAATTTTGAAAAAAAAGACTAATTGAAAATTCATTTGTGGTATCTATGTTCCACTTTTCTATAGTTAAATGCTCTTAAATGTTTTTTTAAAGTTAGCTATGTGAAAGTGGTAACTGGTCAGCGTTTAAATTTTATGATCATTTAAAGCATTAATTTTTCTAGAAGTTTAATTGTTGGATCACTGTTAAAGCATTGTGCGTTTATCGATCATCTTGCATCGCTTGGGTTATTTGATGATAAATGATTGTTTTACATGGTTTATATTTCTACAACATTTAATAAATAATCATTTAATCATCCACTCCATTAGGCACTGGTCTATTAACTTAATAAAATCAATTAAGTGCTTGTTTTCTCTCGTGTCTCCCAACCCAACTGGTCCACAGTTGGTCATCCATTGTCCCATAGGGTCTACCCCCCTTAGCCGCGGGAGACAGGCTTAAACGGAGAGATCGGGGATCAGAGTGACAGCCCCCGGTCGAGCGTTGTCGTGACAATCTGTGTGACAACAATCCCCATTAAAACCCAATTCGGGAAAACTGGTGTAGCATATAGAGGGTTTGTATTACTAAGCAGATTTATGAATACAACTACGGTGCCAAATCTGGGTCACCCAATAGAGAATAAACCTAGCAGAAGTAACTCTATCCGGAGACAGATTTTTTGGCAAATCCAGCAATTGGATGATCAAACCCCATAGACGACAATGTTGTTCTCAGTGCTAGGCAACGATGGCTGCTCCAAGCTATGCGTTGGAACTGCGCCACCTCCTCTAGGAGTTGCGTCACCCTTCCAGTGAGCCTCCCTTACTTAGAAGTCGATATGTTGAACCACTGCTCTCTCTCTACCCCACAGAAAACGCCAGAGCTACCTCTAAGGGACTGGTCAGCCCCTCTAGCTTTTGTGCCACCCTCTCTGGAGTTGTGATGTCTCTCCTGTTGCTGCTCTGCCTCTCTGCTATGTATCCTCGACCTTTGACTGAAGTCCCTCCACCAAACTGCCCCTCTCAATGCAACTTAGACCACTTAGCTTGAATTTCTCAGCAAACCACGCCCCAAAAAAATCGAACTCCTTGATCTCTTGGTGTATCTGTAACTGACCCTCAAGCCTCCTTTTATACTTTTCTTGTTGATGAATCAACGGTCGTGATCTAATCTCTAATCAATGGCTAAAATTAAAACAGGCTTGATCCTTGTCACTTAGAACCTTCTCACCCATATTTTTATTAATACACTTTAAGATTTTTAGTTTCCTAAGTTTAGACTTAGGAACTCATTAAAAATATTAATTATTTTAATAACTCTTCATCCGGGTGGAATTTCTCCAAACGATTTCTGGCTTCTCGAGATTTCATGTGTTGTAGCCCCTCCACAAAATTTCGGAGCTATATCAAATCTGATGCTACCCAAAATCAACATAGGAGGCATAAAGTGGCCTAAGTGTTGGCCAAAGGTCCTCATCTAGTAGAGAGAACAATTATTCTTTTGTAGGTTGAGCTCAGAGTTGGAGCTAGCAATTGTAATAGATTCTCTATTCTTCTAATTAATGCAAGCAGACTTAAGTCGGTTTTACGAGTTGGTTTCCCCTAGATACATATGTGTACTTGTGTATGTGATTGATGCATGTTTGTGAATGTTCTAAATTGTGAATTAATTGTTGCTGATTAGTAGAGTAGAATTGTGTCTCTTGATTTGGATTAAATTTCTTGAGCAGTTGCAATTCTATCACCATATTTCTACATGGTATCAGAGCCCTGAATCACATTAGAACCGATAATTGAATTCCTCGTGTACAGTGATCATTGAATAACTAATGTGTTGTTAGGAGGCAAAGTTATGGAGCCCTAGTTCAGGAAGATACAGAAGACCCAATATGCAAACTTCTTAATGGAGCTAGACGCCTGCTAGTGGGCAAATAAATGAGTCAATGTTTAATGACACAAAAAGGTGTTGTGATCATTGATATTGGCAGATTGAGGAGTAGAGAGATTTCCCACAGGGAGATCGAGATTCAAAGGGAGTCTAGTTTCAGAGGGAGCAACCCTATGAAGCTTGTACTTCAGGATTTGAGGAGATCAAACTCATAATTGCAGTAGTTGCAACAACAGTGCAGAAGAAACAACCGAGCAGTAGCAGCAACAATATGAGTAGACCAAATTTCACCACGCATGTAGCTATACCTCTAGGTGTGAGATGGGGCAATGTAGAACCGTAGCCCCAGAGTATCAAATATCTAGGCAGGGTCCATTGAGGGGTCCTCCTCATGGATCATTACCTTGCTACAAGGGCCCACAATGTTCAGTAGCAGAAGGATCAATGTCAATTGGTGCAATGAAATGTTGAGGCGCACAAAGGAGTGTTGATAGCAGCGCAAAAGGCACAGTGAAAATTAACATCAGTGAAGTCTTTGTAGTAGACAGTTGCATAGACACGGTTGATTCAATGTTTTTTTTTTATGCTTCTTAGTTGCAGTTGTTGCAGTAGTAGCAACAACAGCGAGAGGTAGTGTTATAGTACATTCCACAAGTGTTGGATAGGGGTGGTGAGAAATTTGTTTCTTGATAAGATAGAGTGTTAGAAAGTGTACCAAGAAAGGCTCAATTTGACTTTAGCCTTAGTCAAATTGAGTAAATCAAATTTCCACATCAGCAAGACAAATTGGAGGCAATTAACTAGTGTGACATGGCTCTTATCACTCAGTTAGCTCAGTAAAATCGAGTTAGAGGGCTTGGAGTTCAATTATGCATGTGTGATTGCTCAATTTTAGTTATCCAATTCAGTTATTTTCAGATGTACTCAATTATATGACCTCTAACTATTGTTAGAGTCAGTTAAAGGTCAGTTGTCCAATGGGATAGTTGTCTAACTCATAGATCTATTAGTCAACTAATCAATCAACCCAAAATAGCTAGTGCATGCATGGAATTCAAATTCCTTAGCTAGAGTGGACAAATTAAGGCTAATGTAAAATTATTTCTATACTAGTGGAGTGTACAAAATTTTGCAAGTAGGCAGTTGATCAATCCTTGAAAATTGCATAATGAAGTAGGAGCGAGTGTAGGCAACACGAGTGCAGGAAGTGCAAGTGTAGGAAATGCGAGTGCAGCCAACGCGAGTGTAGGCAATGCTAGTGCAGGTAGCGCGAGTGCAGGCTCAATATTTTCCAAAGCAGTCTTAGGAGGCTAGAGGAGGCATAAAGTGGCTAGGTGGTGGTCAGAGGTCCTCATTTAGTAGAGACAACAATTATTATTTTGTAGGTTGAGCTTAGATATGGAGCCGGCAATTGTAATAGATTCTCTATTCATATGATTAATGAAAACAAGCTTAAGGGGTTTTTAGCAGTTGGATTCCCCTAGATACATCTGTGTACTTGTGTATGTGATTGATGCATGTTTGTGAATGTTGTTCTAAATTGTGAATTAATTTATGCATATGAGTAGAGTAGAATTGTGTCTCTTGATTTAGATTAAATTTCTTGAGCAGTTGAAATTCTATCACCATATTTCTATAGGTCTTTCCCATCAAGTTGTGTCAAAGCTAGCCTGGGGGCACATTGGGTCTAGTGGTGTCATCATGAAGAATCCTCAATGCTAGGTTAAAGCAGACCAATATCCTAGGTCTTGAGGGTGCTCTGCGACATGTAACATATGCTCATGCTATTAGGAGGCTCAAGTATCTCAACGCTACATCTATTAAAGCCATATATCTCTCTAAAAGGCCTTCATACTTGTGGAATGGGTGCCCTCAAGGCCTAAGATTCTATGGACTACCTGATAAGAACAACATGGACTCAAGTGAAAGCAACCATCCATCATATGACAGAGACTAAGATAATGTATGCATCTAAGTGTAACTTGAATGTCAAGGGCATATTAATACTTCAAACAAGGATCACTTTAAGATATCTAACTAGACCAAGTCTCGTAAAGGTGCTCCCTACCTTGATAGAGGTGGCTAACAGTTAACCCTAATACGTGCTTCCAACCTACAAGGGGAAGTGACAGCTTCAAGGTCAACCCCTCAATCAATAGGTGTTATGTAAATATGTGATAATGGGGCGAAAAGGCTTCATGGCCAAGTGCCATGGTCAAAGGGACTAGTTGATAGAATGTCCACATCTTGAGTGTATGTATGTAAAAGAGGGAGCAATTGTGGAGGCATGAGTTACCCTGCTTGACCTGCCCCTCTTGTGCGCTTTTTATTTCATGATAATGCTTTGTATTACCACATATGGCACAAGGGTTAGAGCTTGCTCTTTATGAAGTAGCATTTGTATTACCCCTTAAGATAAGACAATTCATTGCTCATCAGGGTTGGGACATGCAAGGGTTCTTTTTTATGTTAAAAAGCATCATGTGTTCAGGAACTAGGTGATGGCTAATGAGGAGGGTAGAGCTCATGCTTAGGTTTTTGCCTACATGCCAACTTATGTCCTTGGCCATCTTTTGCATTTTGATTTTATTCATTTTGTTTTATTGTGGCCATGATATCGTTTTCCATTCTTCTTACTGCATCAACCTCTTGGGAAATAGTTTTTCGGGCCTACTCAATGAATATGAACATATGGTGGGTGTCAAATTCCAAAGAACCAATGACAAGTTAGACCTGGAGAATGGAGGTGAGAAATCGAGTCAGTAATGTGTGATGGAAAGGGTCGAGTATGGTATGGGGGACAATGAATATGCTATCTCAATATGCGTTTTCCAAGTAGTGCCCCTTCTATAACCTTATGGCTCAAGGGAGGTCCCACTGGACTAGGGCCAAAGATTAACCCCGCTGGTAAGGTGAGAAAAATTTTAGTCAACATGAGTTAATCTTCCAGATCACCCATTTATACATACTAAATGCCCAAAACAAACAAGTATAAGCATACGATTGCAAAATGATCAAAGTACCTTTTGAATAGGATCCCACCTTCATCTAAGTGGTAACCCTAAAAGGCGAAGACATGGCATATCATCGTCAGATAGTCACTATCAAGGGCCATTGGATCGCTGGCAGTCCAACTGGCTGTCAAATGTAGGAAAAAGGTTTTCTCCTATGGAGTTAACCATTTTGGTCGCTAACAAGCCCAAATGAAGCAAGGCGCTAGCCTCCCATTTCAACCAACCAAAAAAACAAAAAAGTTATCTTTATTTTGATCTTAAGCAATCTAAAAATTGGGACAATCTAAATGAAGTAGCATTTGTATTACCCCTTAAGATGACACAATTCATCACTCATCAGGGTTGGGACATGAAAGGGTTATTTTTTATGTTAAAAAGCCTCATGTGCTCAGGAACTAGGTGATGGCTAACAAGGAGGGTAGAGCTCATGCTAGGTTTTTTCTACACGCCAACTTATGTCCTTGGCCATCTTTTCATTTTGATTTTATTCATTTTGTTTTATTGTGGCCATGATATGACTCGAATATGAACATATTGGTGTCAAATTCCAAAGGACCAATGACAAGTTAGACCTGGAGAATGGAGGTGAGAAATGGGGCTTGTAATGTGTGATGGAAAGGGTTGAGTATGATATGGGGGACAATGAACACATTATCTCAATCTGGGTTTTCCAAGTAATGCCTCATATATAACCCTAAGTCTCAAGGGAGGTCCCATTGGACTAGGGCCAAAGATTAACCCCCCTAGTAAGGTGAGAGCACAGATTTACAGTCAAGATCAGTCAATCTTCCAAATCACCAGTGTATCCATACTAAATGCCCAAAACAAATAAGTATAAGCATCTGATTGCAAAATGATCAAAGTACCTCTTGAATACGATCCCACCTTCATCCAAGTGGTAATCCCAAAAGGCAAAGACATGCCATATCAATGTTATATAGTCGTTTTCAGGGGCTATTGGATGGTTGGCAGTTCGACTAGCTGTCAAATGTAGGAAAAAAAAATTCTCCTATGGAGTTAACCATTTTGGTAGGTAACAAGCCCAAATGAAGCAAGGCACTAGCCCTCAATTTAAACCAACCAAAAAAACACAAAAATTCATAACTTTATTTTCTATCTTAAGCAATCTAAAAATTATAGTAGTTAAAACCATTAACATGTGCATTTCCAAGTCATTTGAGCTTAAAATACATATCTTAAGTTTGACTTTATAATTATAAATGCAAATATTTGAATTTTAGTGATAAAAACTTGTTTGAATAACTGGTCTTGCCCTTTTTTCTTATTGATGATTCATAATTTTAAAAAAGTCCGTTTGAATCTGATCACAAATATGAAATTTCAAGTATTATCTCAAACCCTAGGAAAGCACTAAACTTAAGCTCCATTGCCCATCTTTTACAACATATTGAGATTAGTTGATCATAGAGATCCCCTGCCCCTCCCCCTAGACTAGAGAAAATCTAATCCATAACAAGAAATACTAGACTACCAAAGGTAGAAATGGGTAGTTCTTCTAAGTTTTCCTTGTGGTTTCACAACTTGTGCTTAAAGACATTTACACAATGAGAACCTAAGTGACAAATTTCGACATTCTTATTGGGTACAAAGTCCGTTACCTCATGTTTTAAATATATGAGATTCATTCATTGATGAGCCTTGAAATTAAAGCATGATCAACATTATATAAGCTCTACAATCACCTCCACAAACAAAAATTCCAACCATGAACCACCTTATAAGGCCCTATTCATCCAATCCCAAAACCTAAAAATATTATAGAAAAAAATTAATAAGATCTATAATTCAAACACCCAGATCTAAATATTGTGTTAGTTTTTGTAGCATCAAATAAGTGTTCTAGTCTTGGTTTGTGTCTAAGAGGCTAACGAACACAAGTTCTCCAAAACCCAGAAAAGGTTTCACGATATAAGCTTGTGAAAAGCTTCAATTAAATTAATTGATCAATAATTAAAAATTGTCGTAGTCTAACTTAGAAAATTTGATTAATTAATAGGAATTAATTGAGAATGATCAAGAATGTGAAAATTTCTGAATCCACACACAAAGATCCTACTGCAATCACTGGTTTAACATCTCCTACTTGTTATTTTATTCAACAAGTTCTTTAATTACATAAACAGTGATGTAAACACTACTGCAGACTACACTGACATACAAATCATAAACTGAAACGATAAATGAGACAAACACACAAGGGATATCATTATTTTTGGACAAGACGTCCTCGAAAAAACCCAAATTGGGAAAACCGGTACAACCGATACAGGGTTTGTATTATTAAGCAAGCAGAATCTAAGCACAAAACGCTGTCTCTCACACTGACAAACCTTACAGAGAAATCACGGCAACAAGAAACACATAGGAGGGTTTACCCTGCTCCCCAAGTCATAGTTGATGGAATGAGTGATCTGACACCCTCCCGACAAACACTGTGCAATCCCTACGCAATTACTACGTCTTGCCTCTAGAGGACTACGTCACCCCTTCTGCTGGATCGATTTGTCAAGTGACGTCTGTCGTTCAACCCTCTCAGCTCAGAACCTTGCTTCCCCAACAAAATCGCGGACTACTAACGAATACTCCACACTGCCACTACAAGAGCCCCTTCTGGACTGCGTTAGCTCTGCGTGAGCCCCTCCTGGACTGCGTCAACTCTGCGTGAGCCCCTCCTGGGCTGTGTAGGCCTCTGCGTTGTCCTCCTGCTCAAGCTACCTCTCTGCCACATACTCTTCGGCTCGGAACTTACTCTTTGATCCAAATCTCTGCTTCTTCCCCTCTCATTGCAACAGATCACTGGTTCGATTCTCTCAGCAAACCACGCCCCAGAAAATCGAACTGACTGATCAATATGCTCACTCGATGTATCTCCAATCGACCCTCAAGCCTCATCTTATACTTTTCCTGTTGATGAATCAATGGCTGAGATTAAGTCTCTAATAAACGGCTAAGATTAGATTAGACTTGATCCTCGTCTCTTAAAAGCTTCTCACCCATATTTTCATTAATACCCATTAATGTTTTTATTTTCCTAAATTTAGACTTAGGAACCCCATTAATAATATTAATTATTTTAATAAAATACAATCTAGGTGGAATTTTACCAAACGATTTCTGGGTCTTGGAGATCTCATGTATTCTAGCCCATCCACAAAATTTCAGAGCTAGAGCACATTTGATGCTACCCAAAATCAACACTCCTTAGCAAGGAATGTGCTCTAGCAATATTTCCCAGTAGAAGTATCAAACTGATCCAGACATCGATCCTTTGCGCTGCTGATGCTCAGCCTACTGCTCCTCATCCACTATGTTGTTGCAACTTGTACTGCTACCCATGACACTTCCACTATCACTGCCGCATTTGCACTACAACTCCCTCTCAATATGCTGCATCATGTTGCCAATAGCACTGCCATTGCTACACTGCAAATCAGTTGCTGAGAAGTAAGAAACTAAAAAAGCTACCCAAAATATGAAACGCAGGTCAGTCTAGATACCCTGTGATGCTGAAGCTACCTCTGCTGCTAATCTGTGTTGACCCTCTGATGCTACTGCATTGTTGTCGTATCTGCTCTATGCCTTTCGCATTGCTGCAACAGTCCACTACGTTGCTTCAGACTTTGGCACTCTAGCTCTGCCACTATTGCTCCATCGTCCCTCACACCAACTGACTCCCGTCATTCTGCTACTGTCATTAAGGGCTCCCGTAGTCGTATGTGATCTAAGAGTTTGGGCACCTCAAGGACCCTGCCCCTGTGTAGTCCTCCTGACTACAACTCAATATCGCCCCACCTCTTCTTTAGAGGTGCATGAGCACTCATGGCACAATCCTCATCATCGTCCTCTTTGTCAGCTTTCACTGGAGAAACCTTTGAGTCAGACTTCTCTTCCTTGCGCTTCTTCTGAGGGCACTGAGTGGCGAAATGACCTAGTTCTCCACATATGAAGCATCTGACTTTGGATATATCCTGTAACGACCCATCCTTAAAATAATAATAATAAATATATATATATATATATATATAATAATATAAAATGATATTTATAAAATAGAATGAAAATCAAGTATTAATATCAATAATTAATTAACCTAAAATTCTAAAGTTTATATTAAAAGAAAACAAACATAAATGAAATGATAAAGTACGTTTAAATATTATAAAGTGATAAAGGGAAATGCTATACGGTTATATGGAGGCGTGATAGTGACATAATAACAATGACATATATATAAAGTTTAACATTATAATACCTTAATGCTCATATGAATACCATCGCATTTAAAAAACTGAAACCTCAGTAAGGCAGAAACGCCTGTACGGGAGGATGACTCATGGCTGGAGGAAGCTGTCACCGCGGGAGTAAGCGGTGGAGTCGTAGGTGTACAGGGCGGCCACCGCTTAGCCCTGGCTATAAGATCACGGAGATGGGGCTAAGAACAAGAGGAAAAACTGAGAGTGGAGGGCAGGAGAACAAGGAATCAGGAGTACAAACCAGAGGAATAAGATTGACCATTGGAAGAGCTTTACATCGGTCTGAGGTTCCGGGCACGGGGGCAGTGAGCTTTGGTGAGAAGCTTGTTGGATTGGCTGGGAGGAATTGGTTTCCCGGTAATCGGATCAGAATAACCGTGGCGTCATCAACTACATCGGAGCAGACAACAGTTCAGGTAGGTGTTCGAAATCCCTTACGGTTATTGTATTTCTGTTCTGCTTATCATCTTATTTCAGTTTATGGTCATTACACATGGTATCGGAACCAAGTTCAAACCCTTCGGGACCTCACAGGCCCTACACAAACGAGTATATATATTTGCTCTGTCAAAAAAAAAAAACAGGGTACGAATAGGAGACCCATCATGACTGTATTAAGCCTTAAGCAATCAGGGTTAAGCTAGCTCATTGCCAGAAAGCAATTGGGAGCTCGTACTTAGATCAGAGGACGCTCATCCCGGGCAGGCTGCAGGGGCCTAATGTGGAAGGTGAGGATACTGTTTCAGTGATGTATTTCGCCCTGAAATAGCTCCGCAACTCATGACCTCCCGCTTCCTAAACGAGTGGTCTAATCAGTTAAATAGTTCCAGGCGTAATCGGTAAATCAACAGTTAAATAGTTCCAGGCGTAATCAGTTAATCAGCAGTTAAATAGTTCCAGGCATAATCAGTTAATCAGTTGGGACACGTGGATTGAACCGGTAATCTGTTGGTCTCAACATCCGCCTTTACCATTGCACCACGTTGGTATTACCCGTGGCTTGAACCCGTGACCTCTCTTCTTCGTAAACAATACGCTGCACGCTTGAGACCTGTTCCAATTCCAGCGATTATATTCCGTTTTCCTTGCGGTATGTCTTTAGCCGTGGTGTATTGCCGAGATAGCTTTTATACTGAAGCCTCTTTTTCGTTTTAGGGCACGCATTTTTATTTTTTTTTCTTCTATATAAATATTGCTTTCGGTATGTTCTGTATCAACTCCTCTGTTTAAATGGTAGATCTAAACTTCCCTATCCCTTCATGTCGGATTTATCCAGCCATTGGTCTTCTGGAGACTAGAATCTCAATCTCGACCATGGTAAATCAAACGAATAATTTTCAGGCAATTACCGCGTACCATGGAATTTAATGGCAAAATATGATATGATACGACCTTACTTGAACAGGATCTGTTGCAAAGTGTTTCATCACATTTTTTATTATTCATTTTAAGCACACGAACATGGTTCTGCAATAACCTCTAGTGCCGCCATTTTCTACTCCGTCTTCTGGGTGGTGGAACTCTTGGTGGAGATATTCAATGTTGGCGAGAACGAGACATAGTGCATGGAGTCAGTGGAAAAGAGTATACTCATCGTTTGGGCCTGCAAGGAGAAGATTATTAGAAGATGAAGCCGACTGGATATGTTCAGGCGAATGGTGGGGCTCTCAGGATGGGGGATTTGGCAGGGACGAGGGCCAAACCGTCTTTCAAAAAAAATCGTTCAAAGGAAACGGTCTTGTCTCTGTCACTGCTCATCCCGCCTCCACTCCAGTTATAGACTATTGAAGACTGGCCTGGCATAGAAAAGCAGCTTCAGCAAAAGTACAAAAGGTTGCGGGGAGGTTGTGAGGCATATGGACGAGCGAGGATCCTGGGCTTTCAATGGCGGGTCCTTCGGTTTAACAGCATGACTCGAGAAAGTGTTGCAAAAGTGATGTCTGTTTACATTGACTCGGATCCATGTCGCCTATTCTTAATGCAACAACCACACTGCTTAGCTTTTCCATGTTGTACGTCAAAGTCTGCGTAGATTCCTATTCAGACAAGCACAAAAAAATAATCCGGAAGATGAATGATGGCTCTCGGGCCAAAGCACGAATGCTGTGATGGTTGGGGGTTTCCACGACCAATTCTCCATGCTTGAAGTTTACTTGCACCCTTTGGGACAACTAGTAAATTTCTGGGTTCAATCATTCTTTAATATTCCTTGATTTCCTCTATTGTATCTAAATGTGCAAAGAAGAAGGGTTTTGGAAACTTCTTTAATTATTTTCTCACCACAAATTCGAACAAATGGAGTGCGGATTAGGTTCCCATATTTAATTTAAATGTCAGATTAACAATTCACCTTCTGCCAATTTCCAAATATGATCTGAAGACTGAATTATTATTAAGCTATCCTCTCTATCTCCTCATTAACAAATTTCCCACATTCTAAACCGAAATTGGCTGCTGGACAAAGTATCAATCTGAGATCAGAAGTTTCATCAGCCCCACACCAAAAATAAATAAATAAATAAATAAATTTTGATGAACCAGAAAAGCCTCTTTGCTGAAGATTGCCCATGTTAGAGTTAGGATGCTATATTGCATTGTTAAACACAGAAAAAAATTGATCCTTATTCATATCTCAAATCCTTTTTTTTCCCTACTTTTTGATTGCCTCGTCTGAGTGTTAGCAGTTGTGATAAGATTGTGTTTGATCCGTGGTGTATTTTTCTTGATCCACTTTCGTGATTGACAGCTAATGGAATCTTGATATCGTTGTCATTTAGACAATAGGGATGATGTGTTGTTAAAGGAGGTTTTAAGTTTTAAACCATAGAGGAAATATTTTGAGATAGGAGTTACATTCTGCTTTTTCTTACCGTATATTGGATTTGACATTGGTTTTCTTCCACATCATGTTTCTTGATTAAAGATGCACTAACATGAAATGCATATGCGGCATTTTAAGATTGTCTCTTATCGATATCTCCTTTGCTTTGTCTACTGGGATTTTTGAATTTGATTGGATTCTATACTGTTTTGTTCGCTAATGACTCTGTCATGAAGCAAGGTACCTCTTCAGGTGGTTCGGGTTGGTTGAAGGTTGTTATATAAACTCACCTTCCTCTAGACATTGCCATGAAACTGCAATTATTGGCACAGATTCTACACCAGAACTGTCGAAAATAATTGCATCAGCCTTGCATGCATAGGACCAGCCAAGACTGTCACTCCAACTTTCTTTGGCCTCTTCTTTTTAAAGATAAATTTGTTAATACATCCAGACCATAGATCTACCTTTTCAGTACAAGGATCTTCAAACCACATTTGCATCAAATAAAACTTACGAGTAACTTCATCTTCAGGCATATCCTCATTGCAACTTCCCAAATCTGCATCATATTCTCCAAGTAAAATCTTGAGTAGCTTCTATGGAGTTTAATGTTCCTGTAGTGTCCGGCATTATAAAGAAATCTATCAACTTACCAATGGAAGCATGGGTTAAAGCCAGATCTTCTTCAAAACTGGAAGATGTGAAGTGGCGTTTTCGAATCTAGACAAAATCTGTCACTAAGTTGTATGTTGAATTGTTAATGGGATTGTGGGACAGGACCCTTGGGTCATCATCAAATTTCATTATGAGGCTTGTATTACTGTTTGCTCATGATGTAATTGTGTCATCGTTGCCAGCTATCCCTTGCCTTGTTGTTTGAGTATTTTTCCTCAGGGACAACGAGGATCACATTTTAGTGTTAATGGGATCCCGGATCATGACCCTTCCATGGCTGTCATCAAATTTCAGTATGAGGCCTGTATTATTGTTTGCTGATAATGCAATTGTGTATTGTCATGTTTGCCAGCTATTGCATTCCCTTGTGTTTCAATATTCTTTTTCTGGAATAGCAAATATTACGTATTCAAAGGTCCTCAAAACTTGAGCATAATCAAATACAAAATCATGCCTTATAATCCGTAGGCAGTCAGACAGAGACTGGAGTGTTGGAACATGAGTCTAAGGTTAACAGAGGAAGTTATCCCCGATTCACAGGATGTTCACCCACCCCAGTCACATGCTCTTAACCTTGAGGAGCTTCATTTGACCACTCTTATAAACTTTTAGGATCATTTTGTAAAGCATGTACAATGTGCAAGTCCTCAAGCTGTCTGAAGTAAAGCCTGATTGCAGATTTTCATATGTGAAACCCTCTCAATGCTGCAACCTCCTCTGCATATTGACAGGGATGTTTTAGGATCTATACTTGGTAATAATGCCTAAGGTAAAAAATAAATAAATAAATAAATAAATAATTTTCCGGCTAATGTTCATACTAATATGAAACCAGAACAATCCTTCATTTATATGTATATTATAGGTTTAATCCATATCTAAGTAATATATTCAAAATATAAATATGTATGCCCTCCTTTAAAAATAATAGCTAGATTGAGGTGTGACGGGTATGTTGCCGATAATAACTATATCGAGGCGTTTAAAATCTGCATTTTGTGAATGTTATTTAGTAATAAATTTTAGATGATACCTTAGGAGCTAATGACCATACACTTCTGCATTATTCATATTAGGATAGAATACCTTGCATTAGGACAAGGAGGTCGCGAGACCAACCTCCTTGACCTCGGTACCAGTAAGATCCGCCTAGCGGATAAAAATAGCAAAACTATACCCGTTTATAAATGTGAAGTTGCAAAAGAAAATTATGTGTTAAATTCGGTTGTCTACCTCAAAATTTTTATAGAATTTTATTATGTGTTCAGGAACCATTACAATGGTAAGGACTTATGAGCGACGACGACGTGATCGGGCAGCATCACCACCATTAATGCCGCCACCGTCGCCATCATCATCCCCATCACCATCATCACCACCAAGACCTTTATCAATGTCAATCGCCCCAATGCCAGAGTTGACAATGATAATGAACTCTTTGGAAGCCTTATTGGAGACATTAAAAGAATCAACTAAGGCTAAAACCAAAGAGGAATGTCAACATTTGGCTACCAGTTCAATGGAACCGAAAAATTTTTAGCCCAGAAGATCGGAAGCGGACATCTCTAGGGAGCTCCAGAAAATCAGACTCCCAGAATTCTCAGGAGGTCGAGCAGGTGAACGCGCTAAAGCATGGTTGGAAGGAACGAACAGATGCTTTAGGTTAAGAGAATATTCTTCTTCGGCAAAAACAAAAATTGCCGTGTTTCAACTAAAGGAAAGTGCCTTGATTTGGTGGGGAAATTTGGAAAAGCAGCTACACCTTACATCAGATAATGCCCCTTGGGAACTATTTGAGAAAAGGTTTCGCGCAAAGTATTTACCTCCATACTTTCAACAACAGCAAGCAAGAGCCTTTCATACATTAATTCAGGGAAATAAATCGGTGGAAGAGTACGAGATAAGATTTATGGAGCTTGTAAAATACATTCACTAGTTAGACTCTGATGAACATCAAGCTGAACACTTCATATTTGGGTTAAATCCTCGCATCAGAGCCTTGGTAAGCATGTGGAAGCCATCATCAGTAGCCAAGGCAGTTGAATGTGGTCGTTATGCAGAAGAGCACCTAGGAATAAAAAAGGATATGGGTCCAACAGGGCCTGTCCAATCAGGATTTCCAGGAAAGACTCCCCGGAACTTCTTCAGAGAAGGTAGTTCGAGGCCACCTTATGGTAACAGGTTTACCCCAACAAATATAGGGACGAGAGCTCCCATGGCAGTAAACACTATAGCCACGGGATCATCCAACACCAGTCCCTGGGCATCTCGAAGGACCGCTAGTGGAGGAAGAAATTCAAGGGGAATCAACACGAGAGGACGAAGCTCGTTCTCTAGGAATTCACGCCCTGACTCAAGAGGATCAGCGCCACTTAATTGTTGGGGATGTGGGGGACCTCACTTTCAACGTGACTGCCCAGAAGCTTCGTTGAATATGTCGCATAGGACTGGAAAGGAACCGATATCAGACAACCGAGGTAATCATAGAATTCATGCAGTGATCGACCACGACCAAGCAACACATCAATCCATTGTAGTGGAATCTTCAGGTATTATCAATGGTATAAAACTCAAAATCGTATTTGATACTGGTGCCACAGACAGTTTCATTTCATCATATGCATTAAACAAATGTGGGCTGGCAGCTCGTAGACAAAATGATTTCCATCAAGTGGAAATGGCCTCAGGAGAACTCCAAACCGTGGGCTTGAGTGTGGATCAATGCAAAATTGACCTAGGGGTCTGTTTGACTAAACTGAAAGTTTATGTCACAGCATTAGGAACACATGATCTTATCATAGGTATGGACTGGCTAGAAGCTCACCAAGCTTGGGTAGACTGTTATGGAAAAAGGATTCTAGGCATAAATGATGAAGGAGAAGCACTCCAAATTCAAGGAATCAAGAGGGAAGTCTCTTTACGCTACATTTCAGCAATGCAGATGAAGCGTTGTTTAAGGAAAGGTTGCCACGCTTATGTAATTCAAGAAGTAAGCCAGGGAAAAGGGCCATCCCTAGGACAATATCCGGTGTTAGCCGAATTCCCAGATGTATTTCCAAAAGAACTACCAAGATTACCCCTGGTAAGAGAATTGGATCTCACTATTGAATTAAAACCAGGTACCCAACTGATCTCTAAAACACCTTATAGAATGACAGCTCCAGAAATTCAGGAACTGCAAATTCAATTTAAAGAACTACTGGATATAGGGCATATTCGGCCCAGCACATCACCTTGGGGCGCTCCTGTAATTTTTGTGAAGAAGAAAGATGGATCTTTAAGATTATGCATAGATTATCGAGACTTGAATTGAGCTACAGTAAATAATCAATACCCTATGCCTCGAATCGACGATCTTTTCGATCAAATGAAAGGAGCTGCTGTCTTTTCTAAAATTGACCTTCGATCAGGCTATCATCAGCTAAGAATTTCTGAAAATGATATTTCCAAAACTGCATTCTGGACACGTTTTGGACATTATGAATTTACCGTAGTATCATTTGGATTAACAAATGCACCAGCAATATTCATGAATCTTATGAATAGCGTTTTCCATAAATATCTTGATCAATTCGTGCAAGTCTTTTTAGATGATATACTCATCTATTCCAAGAATAAGAAAGAGCATGAAGATCATTTGCGGATAGTATTGTCTTGTCTTAGAGAACGCCAGTTGTATGGAAAACTATCGAAGTGTTCATTCTTTCAGGAAATGATTCATTATTTGGGACACATCATATCAGGTGAAGGGATTTCAGTAGATCCTGAGAAAGTAAAAGCGATCATGGACTGGCCAATACCGAAAAATGCTCATGAGATACGAAGCTTTATGGGTTTAGCCGGTTATTACCGAAGATTTGTGGAGGGGTTCTCCAAAATCGCAAAGCCAATTACAACCCTTCAGCGGAAAGGTGTTAAGTATGAATGGACCGAGGAATGTAGCAAAGCATTCTCTGAACTCAAAAGACTACTCACCAGTGCACCAATACTAAGAGTCCTTGACATGGACAAAGATTTCACACTATGTACTGATGCATCCAAACAGGGATTGGGTGCAGTGTTGATGCAGGATAGAGGAGTAATAGCATATGCTTCCAGAAAATTAAAACCTCCTGAAGAACTCTATGCTACTCTCGATTTAGAATTAGCCGCTATAGTGCTAGCTTTAAAGATTTGGAAACACTATCTAGTGGGACAAAGTTTTACACTTAAAAGCGACCATCAAAGTCTACAATATTTGTTCACCCAAAGAGACTTAAATGCCAGGCAAAGACGATGGAGTGAATTCCTAAGTGAATATGACTTCGGAATATCATACATTAAAGGAAACGAAAATGTAGTAGCCGATGCTTTAAGCAGGAGACCTCGGATATTTTCTCTCATACTGATTAAAGTAGACGTAAGACAACGAGTACTGGATCAACTTATAAAAGATAGCTGGTATTTAAAAGTGAGAGCAAGTCTTGAAGGAAAAAGGGTAAAAGAATCTAAATTTGAGGGGTATGAACTAGAAAATGATGGAATCTTACGATTCCATGGTAGAATGTATATTCCTGACGATAAAGATCTTCGAGATACCATTCTTGGGGAAGCCCACAGAGCAGTATATTGTGCTCATCCTGGAGTAGGGAAAATGTATGCGGACACTAAGAAACTCTTCTTTTGGTCAGGTATGAAGCGCGATATCACTCAATTTGTTGCAAAATGTCTAGAATGTCAGCAAGTAAAGGCAGATCATTGTCACCCAGCGGGCCTCTTACAACCCCACGACATTCTTATGTCTAAATGGGAGACCATTTCTATGGATTTTATCACTGGACTACCTCTTACTTCTCAAAGACACAATGCCATTTTGGTAGTGGTGGATAAATTAACAAAAAGCGCCCATTTCATTCCCGTGAGAGATACTTACGATGTTGCTGACGTAGCTCGAGTATTCATAAATGAAATTATCAGATTTCATGGAGTACCTAAAAAGATTATATCCGATAGAGATTCACGATTCACTTCTAGATTCTGGACTTGCATGCAAACAACCTTAGGTACTCAGCTAAATTTAAGCACTGCTTACCATCCTGAGACTGATGGGAAAACTGAAAGAGTAAATCAAGTACTTGAAGACATGTTGCGAATGTATGTAATGGATCAGCAATCACACTGGGAAAAGAATTTACCCTTAGTCGAATTCGCATACAACAACAGTTACCACAACTCGATTGGGATGCCTCCATTTGAAGCTTTGTACGGCCAACCTTGCAGAGCACCGTTAAGTTGGGACAGGTTAGAAGATCGAGTGATAATAGGACCTGAATTAATCCATGAAATGGAAGCGCAGGTAAGACAAATTAGACAACGATTAAAGGAAGCTCAGGATAGACAAAAGAGTTATGTTGATGCCCACAGAACTGATAGGAGGTATGAAGTAGGGGATCAAGTTTTCATCCGCATCAAGCCAAATAAAAGTACTATTCGATTCGGGAAAGGGACAAAGTTATCACCACGATTTATTGGGCCATTTAAAGTCGTGGAAAGAGTGGGACCTGTTGCCTATCGTCTTGCCCTGCCACCTCACCTGCATAGAATTCATAATGTATTTCATGTTTCTGTATTAACACATTATATCGCTGATCTATCTCATAACCTTCAATGGAAGGAATTGCAGGTATCGGACGAGGGAGTCATATTGGTCAAACCTTTATGTATTCTGGAATGTAGGGTTCGATAGCTCAGGAACCACCTGGTGGACCAAGTTAAGGTCCAACTAGACAAGTATAGTCCTAGATCAGCAACTTGGGAAAATACAGAGGACATATGCCAAAGATACCCTAGACTATGTCAATTTTGAAGGACTTTAAACTATGTTTTGTATATATTTTACTCCACTGCAATCAGAGACCCGGAAACATTTTGAATGATTATAGATAAACGTGAAATTTTGTGACATAATATATGTGTAACTTCTGCTGGTACATGGATACCAAAACAATATATGTGGATCATTTTATTAAATTATAGTTGTCAAAGGAAAGTTAAGATAGTTAAAGGATTTTACTTCTAATAGAAATTAAGATACTGTAAATCTGTTCTATTTTTACATGTCAAATATGATCAATAGAATAGAAATCAGGAAGTGAATACATTTTAAATGGAAGTCAAAAGACATGCATAGAAAATGGTAAAACAAATATGTTATACTGTAGTATCAAATGTGAATAATACATGAGTAATTTTGAATATGCTGATGCACATTTTCCGAATGCATGAGTGAGTGTATGATTGCAGATTCAGGTATCCAATTACCGGGATGACCATGTGATGACAGAACCTGAGAACAAATAAAGCTCCAAGTGATTCTATGATAGGGTGTTAACCCTAAGTTCTACTAGGAGGGGTGGAGGTGTTGCCCACCGTTTATCCTCCGAACCCTGCACTCATGGGAGCACTGTGCGAGTCACGCTCCCCTAGACGTGTGATGATGACTGCTGGATGCCCACTGGGAATCAGTTCGGTATAGCCGACGTTGTCACCTTAGAGTTTATGAATGGTTAGGTCGGTAAAACTGACGCCAAGGCATACTCTAGTAGAGGATGGATAGGATGGGAGCAGAAGAGATTAGGAAGGATAGGATGATTTTAGAATAGCTCGGGAACCTGGATAAAGAAAGTCAGGCCCATTAAAACCTTAAACCTAAACTCTAACTTCGGGACGAAGTTTTCTGAAGGGGGAGTGTATGTAACGACCCATCCTTAAAATAATAATAATAAATATATATATAACAAATAAATAAATAAAAATGATATTTATAAAATAGAATGAAAATCAAGTATTAATATCAAATATTAATTAACCTAAAATTTTATATTAAAAGAAAGCAAACATAAATGAAATGATAAAGTACGTTTAAATATTATCAAGTGATAAAGGGAAATGCTATACGGTTATATGGAGGCGTGATAGTGACATAATAACAATGACATATATATAAAGTTTAACATTATAATACCTTAACGCTCATATGAATACCATCGCATTTAAAAAACTGAACCCTCAGTAAGGCAGAAACGCCTGTACGGGAGGATGACTCACGGCTGGAGGACGCTGTCACCACGAGAGTAAGCGGTGGAGTTGTAGGTGTACAGGGCGGCCACCGCTTAGCCCTGGCTATAAGATCACGGAGATGGGGTTGAGAACAGGAGGAAAAACTGAGAGTGGAGGGAAGGAGAACAAGGAATCAGGAGTACAAACCAGAGGAATAAGATTGACCATTGGAAGAGCTTTACATCGGTCTGAGGTTCTGGGCACGGGAGCAGTGAGCTTCGGTGAGAAGCTTGCTGGATTGGCTGGGAGGAATTGGTTTCCCGATAATCGGATCAGAATAACCGCGGCGTCATCAACTACATCGGAGCAGACAGCAGTTCAGGTAGGTGTTCGAAATCCCTTACGGTTACTGTATTTCTGTTCTGCTTATCATCTTATTTCAGTTTATGGTCATTACATATCTTTCTTTTTCCCCTTCTTCCGCCCTTGCTGTCCCGCTGATGCGAGAGTTGCATCCTCCTCTTCCTCCTTCTTGACAATGATTCCTTTGTCACTACTTCCCCCCTTGGTTAACCGTTTGATCTCTTCTTGTCGAAGAGTTGCCCACATCTCCTCCCAACTGGAGAGAGAATCCCTACACAAGATGCTCTAGACAAAGGTCTCCCAGTCTTTAGTGATTGCATTCAGGGCAGTCCTGACCATGAATTCAGGATTTGATGTAGACCTTACGAAAATTAGCTAGTCTCGGATCCCTTGCAAACTAAGAAGGAAGCGATCGATTTCTTCTCACTTCTGCATCTAATACTATCTCCACTGGTTCTCAAGCAACATCTTCCGTTGAACGGAAGTTCCCTCATACAAAGTGGTCAAGGCCTCCCACATTTCCCTTGTGTCCTTTTTAGCAATAGTGGGACCACATGATCCTTGACCCCGTCCAAGATCATGCACTTCGCCTTTCCTTGAGCCTCCTCGTATTTCTTAAAAGGATCAACATCGACCGGAATAGAAACCATCCTTAAGGCATAATCCTTGATGCATTTTTTGTCTAAGATCGTCATGATCCTAGCCTTCCAGATGACAAATTTGGATGCTCCATCCAATCTGTCCTGATCCCTCAGTCCATTTATTGCCATCTCTGCTCGAATGAGTGTCAAACAAGTTCTCTTCTCCTTTCGCTACTGCCCCAACAAAACTCGGATCTGGATTTCTTTGGCGCTAGAAATCCTCTAAGGAACACGTTCCCTCTAAACTCCCTCTGAGTCCTGATTTCTTTTAGAGAAATCCTTCTGCCAAATAATGTCGAATCACGCCTCTCCGATCTTCCTTTGTTGTTGCTCAGCAACCCGGATCTAGATTTCTTTGGCAAAAAATTTGTTAAGGTAGTGACTCCCTCTACCTTGGTTCAGTCTCCTCAGACACTATTTTGCACCAAAAGCAACAGTGTCCCACCAACACCTCAGATCTGATCTGCACTACTCCCTCTACCCCAACAACTGAAGAAGCTGAGCTCCTCATGCTCTGCACAGTCGCCACGTGAGCTAGATCATCTCCTCCTAGCCACTACCTCACTCCTTCATGGTCCAGAAAGATGACGTGGCTCTGCCTGAACCTTATCTGCCCCTCTGCTTCTGCGCTGGCCAAGAGAGCTGACGCAGTCAATACATGGGCTCCTCCCACTATTGTGTCACCGTCTCCTAGCTCAGAATGATGACACAGGCACTGCATGAGCCTCTGCGTCACTTTTTTTGTACTGCATTACCCTTCCTCTGCATTTCAAGCTCTGGAACAACGCTATCACTCGAGACAACTGCCTCTCTACAACAGATTTGTTGGATCTCCTGGTTGATGGCTTCAGTGTCCTATGATCTACAATCGCTCCGATGCCATGTGAAAATTTTTGAATCTACACACAGAAATCCTACTACAGTCAAGGGTTTAACATCTCATACTTGTTATTTTATTTAACAAGTTATTTAATTACATAAACAGTGATGTAAACACTACTGCAGACTACACTGACATATAAATCATAAACTGAAACGATAAAGGAGATAAACACACAAGCAACATCGTCATTTTTGGATAACACGTCTCTTGAAAAAACCCAACTTGGGAAAACCAGTGCAGCAGATAGAGGGTTTGTATTATTAAGCAAGCAGAATCTGAGTACAACAAGTTGTCTCTCACACTGACAAACCTTACAAATAAATCACGGCAGCAAGAAGTACATATGAGGGTTTACCTCGCTCCCCAAGTCACAACTGATCCAATGAATGATCTGACACCCTCCCCGCAAACACTGCGCAGTCCCTACGCAATCAATGTGTGGGCTTGCGTCTTGCCTCTAGAGGATTGTGTCACCCCTTCTGCTAGATTGATTTGTCGAGTGAAGTCTGTCGTTTAGCCCTTCTGGCTCAGAACTTTTCTTCCCCAGCAAAATCTCGGACCACTGATGAATACTCTGCACTGCCACTACAAGAGCCCCTCCTGGACTGTGTCAGCTCTTCGTGAGCCCATCTTGGGCTACGTACGCCTCTACGCTATCTTCCTGATCAAGCTGCCTCTCTGCCACGTACTCTTTAGCTCGGAACTTACTCTTCGATCCAAATATTTGCTTTTTCCCCTCTCACTACAACAAATCACTGGCTCAATTCTCTCAGCAAACCATGCCCCAGAAAATTGAATTGACTAATCAATCTGCTCACTCGGTGTATCTCCATCTGACCCTCAAGCCTCCTCTTATACTTTTCCTGTTGATGAATCAACGACAGAGATTAAGTCTCTAATCAATGGCTAAGATTAGTTAGACTTGATTCTCATCTCTTAGAAGCTTCTCACCCATATTTTCATTAATACACATTAATATTTTTATTTTCCTAAGTTTATACTTAGGAACCCCATTAAAAATATTAATTATTTTAATAAAATACAATCTGGGTGGAATTTCACCAAACGATATCTGGGTCTTGGAGATCTCATGTGTTCTAGCCCCTCCACAAAATTTCAGAGCTAGAGCACATCTGATGCTACCCAAAATCAACAAAGGATGCTCTAGAGACTCACATGGATCAAGTCTAAGATCATCTTAACCATTGATGACGATCTAATCATGGTCGTTGAAGCTCCAACAAAAGATTATAAGAGCATATCGATGGGATGAGGAGAGACACAAGTGAGGGAGTTATTATCCAGGTAGTGCAAATTTCCCAGTGCACACTGATTCAGTGAATGAAGAATTATAGCTATTGAACGAGCATTAGTGATTGAGGGATCAACAAAGAGAATTCTGGAGGAATTTCCCAACATATTTCTAGTGTCAGAGAAGAAGGAAAGAGGGAGGCCGAATTGTTCTACAGAAAAGTGGTCCAGGCAGTGCGAGTGAGCTAGAAAACCCAATGCAAGTGCCAGGAAAAGATCAATTCAGTTGTTGAAGGCCAGGAGACCACCTGAAAGGCAAAGCGAGTCAGTTCCATAGGTAGAGGGAGGCTAGAAGGTCCAGTTGGAGGTTGTTTCAGGGGTTGTTCAAACTGGCACAGGCCATTAGTGCGAGCAACCAACAAGCTAGAAGAAGGCCAGTTGATTTGCAGAGGGAGAAAATTCTCTCCCAAAAAAATTTCCAAATTATTTGCCAGAGGATTGCCACTGAGTCATCCAGATTATTGTGCTCAAATTTTTATTGCTGCATCATAATATAAACCCTCATCTGCTACACCAGCTTTCCCTACAGGGTTTTTCCAGAGACATTAGTCCAAAATAATTGTGTTAATTGTGCATGAATTTCTCAATTCCAACTTAATTTTCCACAATGTATTTATTTTTCGTGAAGAATTGCAGTGAGATTTATTCGATATTAATCAAAAATTAATAAATTGATAATAAGTTAGGAGAATAAATTCCAATAGCTGTAGTTCGAGGAATTTTCACATGGTATTAGGGCGTGTTTGATCTGATTTGAATCTCATTGGCAAGAAGAAGAGATCATGCTGTTTCAGAGGGAGATATAAAGCACTCTATTCAAATTTTCACTAGCCAAGTGAATGGTTTGATTAACAAAGTAGAAATCGATTTCCAATAGAAAAGCTCAGTTTTTCTCCAAATATGTGACCATAGGAAGTGGTATTATCAGGTAGTAATTTCGGTACGGAGATTAGTGATTTTCAAATTTATTAGATCTAGGTGTAGAATATTTGCAACAAGTGTTTTTGTTGTAGATATGCATAGGGAAGGAAGAGAAAAACATATTGAAGAGAGGAGATTTCCATATTTGCTCAGGTTTCTAGTTGCGGTAGTAGGCATGCTAGTCCAGCTAGTGCGAGTTGCCAGAGGAGGACTTCCTGAGGCAAGAAGATTTGTGCATTCTAGAGAGGGGTGCGAGTAGCAAAAGAGAAGTCGAGCAGGAAAGAGGAGGTTTCTAGGCTTAACCTCCAGCTTATTTGAGTTTTGTAGGGATGGCCACAACAAGACTTAGGGATCAAGATAAACTAGATGGAGCCTCCAACTTTGGCATATGGAAGGCTAGAATTTTGTTCCTGTTAGATGAGTATGATCTGAAGGAGTATGAGGAGAACACTATTGCCATACCTATAGATGCTCAGCAACAGGCAATGTACAAGAAAGAAATGGTTCAGGATCATATCGTTCCACATATTGCTACACTAAACACAACAAAGGAAATGCAAGATGTCATAGAAAAGTTGTATGAGAATCCATCAGAGAATCGAAAGATGATTCTTAAGGAGAAGCTGAGGACCACCAGAATGAAAAAGGGAGAAGGCGTTACACCTTATCTTTCCAGGATTTAGAATGTTAGAAATGAACTTGTAGTTGTTGGAGAAAAACCATCATAGCAAGCTAGTCAGAACAACTCTCAATGGTTTCACCAAGGAGTGGCATATTCTCAGTCCAAGTTATTTATGGGCGAGATACGCTACCTGGATGGGATCATGGGATCATCTATGGAGTGACTTCACTTAGGAGGAGATGAGACTCATCCTTGCGAATGGTACTACCAGCAACAGCAGCATGTGACAGAAACAGGAGGGATATGAGGAAAACATGACCCTTACATCCAAGGGAAAGGTGAGGAAGGGTCCTATTCAAGGACAAGGCTCAATGGGTGGAGAGATAAAGAAGAAAGATATGTCGAAGATCAAGCGATTTAGGTGTGGTGAGTATGGCCACTATGTCACCCAATGTCGTCAGAGGAAGAAGGACAAGAAGCAGGAGTAGAAAGCAGCTTCGGCAGAGATTGATGAACTAACTGCTAGATTGGAGGAATTTGCGTTGATAGAAACAATACCTCTAGGTGGAGGAGAAGCTTGATACCTATGCATAACAATTTAGGTAGGGTCCAGTGCATTTGCAGCAAGGAGATCAGTCAAATCAATTCCAGATTGTTGCAGCAAGACCATCAACTTTGCTAGATGGGGCCACAGTATCACAATAGCAGGATTCATCATCAATAGAGCTAGTTGCAGACAATACACATGAGACAGGGAAGAGCTAGCTGTTAGTAGGATGCAGTCAGATTACAGTTGCAGATCTAGTTGCAGTTAGTCCATGTAAGACAGTTGCAGAGCTAGTTGCAATGACATGAACTAGTTACTTGTTACAGGAGGACAATGTGAATTGCTAGGAAGGAGCAGAGAGATTTCCCATAGGGATATCGAGACTCAGAGGGAGTCTAGCTTTAGATGGAGCAACCTTATGGAAGCTAGCACTTCAGGATCTGGGAAGATTAGGCTCATTATTGCAGTAGTTACAACAACAGTGCAAAGATAGTAATTGAGCAGTAGCAATAGGGAGATTAGTTAGCTTGGAGAAGTGGAGAAGGCCAGTTAGACATCAACAGCGCAAGATTGTCCAGGTGCAGGAGAGTAGTATTGGTGGAGAGAACATCTTCCTCGCTAAGAGGGAGAGTTAGTCTTTGTAGCATTGGATAGGTGTTCTAATCTCGATTTGCGTCTAAGAGGCTAAGGAACATGAGTTCTCCAAAACCCAGAAAAGGTTTCGCAAGATAAGCTTGCGAAATGCCTCAATTAAATTAATTGATCAATAATTAAAAATTGCCTAAGTCTAACTTAATAAAAATGATTCATTAATGGGAATTAATTGATTATGATCGAGAATGCTCTAGAGACTCACATGTATCGAGTCTAAGATGATCTTAGCCATTGATGAGAATCTAGTCATGGCCATTGAATCTCCAATGAGAGATTATAAGAACAAATCGATGGGATGAGGAGAGACACAAGTGAGGGACTTGTTATCCAGGAAGTCCAAATTTCCTAATGCACAGTGATCCGGTGAGGGAAGAATTCTAGCCAATGGAGGAGCATTAGTGATTAAGGGAGCAGTAGAAAGAATTCTGGAGGAATTTCTGAGTAGATTTCCAATGTTGGAGAGGCAGGAAAGAAGGAGGCCGAATTGTTCTACAGAAAAGTCGTCCAGGTAGTGCGAGTGAGCCAAAAACCCAGTGTGAGTACCAAGAAGAGATCAACTTAGTTGTTGAAGGTTGGGAGACCACCCAAGAGGTAGAGCGAGTAGACTATGGAGGCAGAGGGAGGCTAGACGACCCAGTTGGAGGTAGTTTCATGGGTTGTCTAGACTTGTGCAGGCCAACCGTGAGAGCAACTAGTAGGCAATGTGAGCAAGCCATAAGGAGGCCATTTGTTTCTCAGAGGGAGAAAATTCTCTCCAAAAAATTTTGCCTGATTATTTTCCGGAGGATTGCTAGTGAGGCATCTAGATTATTGTACTCAAATTTTTACTATTGAATAATAATAATATAAACCCTCATCTGCTACACTGGGATTCCCTTCGGGGTTTTTTTTGGAGATATTAGACCAAAATAATTGTGTTAAAATTGTTCATGAATTTCTCAGTTCCAATTTAATTTTCCCCAAAGTATTTATTTTTCGCAAGGAATTGCAGTGAGATTTATTTGATATTATTCAGAAAATTAATAAACAGAAAGTCAATTAGGAGAATAAATTTCAGTAGGTACATTTTGAGGAATTTTCACATATTGTAGAAGACATAATTTGTTTGTTTGAAATTTGAAAGTAGCCCCTTGAACCTTACCCATGTCACAATGGCCAATGAAGAGGGTGCACCTTGCTGGGATAAACATTTTGTAGCATTAAACCTTGCCAATATTGAAGTTTATCCTTGCGATATACCCAAAAAGGCCATTGATAAACTGCCTTCATTCCAAGGAAACAAGACAATATCTTCTAGAGATCATTAGAGGGTATTTGTGAACATGCTCCAAAGAGATCGAACAAAATAGAGGCAATAATGAACTTGTTTGTCTTCTCCCGAGAAGATGATGCCATTGATGTTAAAATTTTTATGTGTTACCCGTTAGAAATTTTATCTGTATTATTCTGGTTTATTTCTCCTACTTGTAAATTACAAACAAGTTATTTAAACATATAAACATCGAACTAAACACAACACAGTCTCAACCATCTAGAGATCAACAACTGAAAGTAATAGCAAACACACAAGTGACACCGTTATTTATGGAAAACTTGTCCTTAGAAAAACCCAACTTGGGAAAACCGGTGCAGCAATTTTGAGGGCTTATTTTATTATGCAATCTATCCTTGGGTACAACTGGGTGCTAAACTGGCTCACCCGACAGAGAAAAATAACCGACAGTAATACCTCTCTATTCCTTGAAGGGGAAAGGACCTTTTCTGGTTCTTCATCTACCTTCCATGGCAAATTAAAAAATTGCCTTGCATTCTTTCTTGCTGCCTCTTAGCTCTATTTTGTTGCTCTCCTTAATGTTGCTTCTTAGCATTTTGTTGTTGCCTTTTCTTCTTGTATTGTTGTTGCTTTCCTCATTGCTGTTGCAGTCCAACAACTCCTTTTTTCTTGTTGTTGTTGGAGTCATTAACTCCCTTTGTTTGGTTAATTGACCCTTCACCCATTGATTTCTTTGAGCGTGATTATTCTATGAAGCGAAAACCAACCTTGATAAGGGTTGACCTTTGCTTAGCAAGCATCTCATCCAATCCCTTATTGCTCTCCTCAAGCTTCTGGTATTGAGACGGTTTCTTATCTTCCTTTTCAAGGTCTTGTCTCAATAAGACTACTTCAACTTGTAATCTCTCGCAAAGGACTTCTCTAACATTTTGTTGAATGGTCGACATCCCATTCAATCTACTAGCTTCTTCTTGATGAGCATTTAGATGAACTATTGTTTTACTCAACTTTTCATTCTCAAGCTCATAAATTTTGAATTGTTCCTTCTTCTTGAGATTTGCTTTTGATAGCTCTTTGATATCTTTTAGAGCAGAGATCAACTTCTTTCTAAAAAATATCATTTCATCAAGATTCTTCTCTTCCAAAGGTGCTAGCTGAGTTACCACAAAGATCTAAATTCCTCCCCGTGTCCATGGAGTCTTCCACAGTTCTGAGGGGTATCCCTTCTTCATCATTACTAGTGGTACTCTTGTTTTCTCCTATGGACGAGCACACTTGGGATCCCTCTTTTGCTAATGCTACTAATGTAGGTCTCTCTACATCACTATTAGATGCATTTCTATCTCTATCTTCAAGCGACTCACATGAACATCTAGATAATTATTAATCTATTTCTTTACAGTTATCACAAATAAACAACTTACCTTCTAAGCAGCATGGCCTATCATCTGAGTCTTCTTCATCATCAACTCGAGAGTGATGGGCAACAACTTCCTTATTGGAAGAAGGATCTTTAATCTTTTGAGCATTTTTCCTCTAAGATGTCTTCTTCTTCTTCTTCTTCCTTTTCTTCTTCTCAGTATTAGCAGCCTTCACAGATTCAGGTTCACTGCTCAAGCAATAAGATTCATCAATCTCTTTTGTTGTTGTGTGGCTTCCCCCTCCATGTAGACATTGTAATATGTCTAGCATTTCCTTTGTTGTCTCACAATGCCTTACTTTCTCAGTATCTAGCTTAGACATCCCTTTCATGATGATTTCCTTGGCTTCTCCATTTTGCTCACTCTTTCCTCCATTAAATAAGGAGCACCATACATCAACACCCAAAGCCATTAGATAGGCTTCCATTCTAACCTTCCAAAGTACATACTTTGATCCATTTAAAAATGGAACTCCTTCTAATGTAAGCCAAGTTTGATTGCCATTGTTTCTCTTGAATCTACCTTCTAGCGGTTAAGCTATTTCTGAAGGAACTTGGCTATGATAACAATTGTTAGAAACAATGTTAATACTGAGAGGGGGGTGAATCAGTATTAAGGCTAACTTTAAACTTTTTTCCAATTTATGTTTAACATTCAATCTTGGAAACCATCCATACTAACATCAACATCATATCCTGTGGCAACAACATAAAATCAACACATACACCATGAGTAGCATACACATGAACACTGAGGTTTAATGTGGAAACCCTTTCGGGAGAAAAGCCACCAAAGGTTGTTTGTTATTATGATGTAAATAAGAGCACTTACTCTATTACATCAATTTTTTTGTGAGCCACCACTCACAAGAAGCACCAACTCCCTTTGATTGTTTGTTAGCACCCACTAGTAGGAAGCACCAACTCCCTTCTTCTGCAAACACTTGATCAGCTTACCAAAAGAACCATGTAAAGCACCAACTTCACGGATTTATTGCAAGAACCAACTTGCATCTCCTTGGATTTTTGGAAGCACCAAATTGCAGCAAGAACCAACCCCCAAGCTTTCTTCATACACCAACTAGAGATGGAAGCACCAACTTCCTGTATGCAAGCTCCAACCCACACTCAATAAGGAACAAATGTTCATTGTATATGGTAGCCACTCTACCTAATTCCAATGCTTTGTTCACCTATACCTTTGTCCGACACAATATTCTTTGTCCTTTGCTCGCTCTGCAGCAACCCACTATTATGCTCAACAACATTTACTCATACACAACCCTCACTGCACTTTGTCCACTCTACACACTCTACAGTTGCCCACTATTCTTCTCAACAACATCCACTAATACACAACCCTCTGCTCTCAACAACATACACTCAGCTCTCAGCCCCTTCTATTCCACTGGCCTCTTAGCCTCACACAGCAGCACATGCACACTCTACCTTCTCTCAATAGAATAGGCATTCACAGCCTCTCTCTGCAGTGCACACCCACTTGGAGCTCTCCACTTAGCTCACTAGCAATAATGTTGCTTCCCCCAATTGTTCAACTGCAATCTTGGGTTTTGTTTTATTGAAGCACAATGATTGAGGTTGTCTTTGTCAACCATCACTCTACCATTCACGCTACCCAAGTGTACTCCTGCATGGTTGTCCATGTTGTTGTTGCATCAAACTGCCTAGCCTCTACAACCACATTAAACACTAGGAACGAGCTATGTTCACTCACCCATTGTTGCAACATTAAACATGAGGATGGGAACCTATGTGTTTTCTCCATACTGAGAATTAAATCCCCAATCAAACTCTAGGCTACAAGGAGGCTCTCTATGCTTATTGATTGCTCACAGAGCTCAAAATGTATTCCAACATGGCTTCTTTGAACTTGGTTTGATCTTGTGTGATCAAGTCTTTTGTACACAACCATCTTTCCCATTTATTTATTTTCAGCGTGCAAGGGAGATCAATGATGGCTTGTTTCAGATTGAGGCAAGCCCCATTAAATCATCCTGCAGGTCGTGGTCCTTGTTGCCTTGTTTCATGGCATACTTCCAGAGGGTTGCTAACTCATCCATGCTCCATGCCTTTGAACATAAGCCCATAGTATTGTATGAATATGGCATACTGGCATGTTTGGCATCATCGCCAAAGATAGAGGACTTCTCCCAAAGCTATCGACTAGTTCATATCATCAAACATATGCCCACGGTGCCATTTCTTCTCCACACTATCCTAAACTCTAGATATGGCAAAAGTGTTAGGCCTTGGGCCATAATTCCAAAAAGTTGTCGACTCATCCATGCCTTTAAACATATGTTGTTATATGAGTCGGATCCCAAAAGCCTCAAGGTGCTAAACTCCTTTTCTAGTCTGTGGAAGCTAGTTTCCTTTGTTTATCGCACATGCCCTTGGTCACCAATCGCATGCAAAGCCACTGCTTACTCATTCATAGGGCGCCACTTCATATATATATGTCGCAGTTAAGCCAGATTCCCTGCACCCTGCAACCCCGATGCTCCCTTTTTGAATTAACAAATAGTTATAGTGTTTTCGACCTCTGGGGTATGCCCAATGCCAGGGTGACATCATGTTGATGTCATCCATTCCATGTGTCAACCCGTTAGATGATCTGAAAATGGGGCACTTAGGCTTATTGTCTAACTTACAAGAACTTCTCCCACTTCCAAAGCTTAAATTATTCCCAGGTCTCTATGATTAACCAATGTGGAATTAAATATGTGCTTGAACAGAAGGTGTATGCTGGTGTTGCTTATTAAAATTGGTTATGAGCTATGATTTAATGTGCTCAAACTGATATATAAATACATTTAACAGTAAATAAAGCAGCAGAGGCAATGCAGCAATAAAGCACACATAGAACAACAATATTAATTAGGAGTTCACCCACAACTCTTGGGCTACGTCTCCGTGAGCTCTAGTCAACTCAACTAGGCTCTCTGGGATTATGGTATAAGTCCTTTTTACAAGATCTTCGCTCAACTCCTACTGTTTTACACAGAAACAGTGGGTCCAAACACCATGTCATTCCCTGGCTCTTGAAGCTCTCGCTCTTGGCTCGGGCTCTTAGCTCTAGCTCTTGGCTCTTGGTTCTGCCTCTTGGCTCTGATTTTGGCTCTTCGGCTCTAGCTCTGGCTTCTTTGGCCCTCTATCAGTTTACAGCTCTCTGGCTTTCCACTTGAACTCCAAGTGACTCCCTTGGTTGCGTGCGCTTCAGCTTTTGCTTTCTACGCTGCTTGTTTTGCTGCTGCCTTTTTTTGCACTGCTCTCTTACGCCTTAGTTTCCTACTTTGGCTTCGCTTTCAGCAACAACTCCAACAAAAAAAACCCCTTCTGTCTCTGACATTCATGGCTTTTAAGCCAATTGATGATTGTCTGTTCATTTTCCCCTTTGGGCTCTTCGACTTCCTTAGCCATTCCTCTGTCAACCGTGATCATGAGGAATCATTCCTCTTCCTGGCTCTGCCTCTTCACGCTTCAAAACGTATCCCTGTTGCAGAAACACCCACCTGCAACGTGGCACAGGGAATGATGGCTGTTTTCCCATGGAAAATGAACTAGCAGCCTCCTTTCAAGCAAAAATCCATGAAATATTGTATTTCAAGCTTGAAATGGAAATACAAAGGAAAAGCACTATCAGGCGTGAAATCCAGACATGAAAGTCCATTAAACTGCCCCTAAAATCCCTATCTGGTCCGCTTTCCACCGCATATCGCAATCGCTTCGGCGGCATGGCCAATGGCCAAAAATCCATTAAACGGGAAATACAAAGGAAAATCCGAATTTCCGGATTTGAAATTTTATGAAATCGGGCTTTTAAACCCCATCGAGTCCGTCCTGATCGCAATCGCAAGTCCCAATGGCCCGGGGTCCTTCCCTTTTAGGATCGCCGACAGCAATCCGCCGATATCGGCGATCGCAGTCGCACTATCACATCAGCCCGGGGCCTTTGCCTTATGGGTGCATATGCCTACCTCCAACCCGATCTGCCGATCCGATCATCAGAGATCACTGATCGGGGGTCCCTTCTACCCGACCTTATGTCCTTCTCTTGGCCTTATGTGATGCGATTTCCTCAAATAGCCTTTTAGGCCATTTCTAATGGAATTTGCCCCTTTTTCAAAGGATAAAGGGAACCTTCTTCCTGCGATAACTTCTTCATTTGAAGTTTGTTTTCGCCCATTTAAGTTGCGTTGGATTCAGATTGAAGAGATCTCTGCAATGAGACTATTTCTAAGAGCAGCCTGCGACTTTCATTTTCCTCTAATTTACAAAGGATTTGTGCCATTTGGCACTTTCTACCTCTTATATGAAGTCTTTTAGACTTAGAGGTTTATCCAGGATCCATTTTTGGATCATTAGAGGTCCATGTGTCACCCATATATAGGCCTTTTCGGTACCCGAAAACACTAAAACTGCTTGCCACGTGTCCAACGTTATGTCATGCAGATATCATCTCCAACCAATAATATGATGTCACTTGTCTAGTCAGAATAGAAAGAAAGGGTCCCTCAATCATTGGTTTTGCAAGCAATTTCCTTTGTAAATGGTTCTATGCCCAAAGTGACTTGCTGCCAAGCTCCCGAAGCCCTCAATCCTGGCACTTTTAAGAAATTCATTTAATAAAAAGTTACAAGATTCCAACCTTTCAGGATTCCAACCCTTTGAGATTCCAACCTTTTGGGATTTTTTCCCGCGACCCCATATCAATGTAGTCCCATAATACCTTTTAAATAAACCTCAAGGCTCCGACCTTAGGGGCTTCCAAGTTTTTGCGCCTTTTGGGGTTATGGGCTTCCCACTTCCTCGACTCACTGTAATCCCGTAGCCTTTTTAAATAAGCTTCTAAGCTTCTCACCTTCCAAGGTTTTGAGGTTCCAAGGGCTGGTCCTAAGGACTTAAGGTCCTAACTTTGTCTGACCATAACTTTCAATCCAAAGGGCCATTTGGAGACTTCCACATACTGTTGGAAATTTTTTTCAAAGCACTTTCCAACCATGCTATTCCCAAGTGTTGATTTGGGGTAGATCGGATGTGCTCTAGCCTTGAAAATTGGTGGAGAGGCTAAAGCACATAAGATCTCCAATACCTAGAAAGTGTTTGGGCAGATTCTAAACAATTTGGGAGATATTAAAATAATTAATATTTTTAATGGAGTCCCTAAGTCTAAACTTAGGGAAATTAAAATGTTAATGTGAATTAATATAAAATTGTGTTAGAATGGTCCAAAGTCCATGGATCAAGCTAGATCTAATCTTAGTAGCTAATTAGGGACTTAATCTCAGCCATTGATTTGTTAACAAGAAAAGTATAAAAGGAGGCTTGAGGGTCACTTGGAGAACATACCAAGAGATCAAGATTTTGACTTTCTAGGGTTGGGTTTGCTGAGAAAGTTAAGAGAGTGACCAGAGTTACAGCTGATGGGCAGTGAATATAGAAGCAGAGAGGCAGAGATAGCACCGAAAGGATCAACGCAGTAGCCGAAGAAAGGAACGAAGAAGCAGGCAAGGGTTCTCACGCAAAGCTAGCCAGGGCTCATGCAGAGGCAGCTAGGAGCTACGCAGTGCTTCAGAGGACCAGTGTGGGTGACGCAGAGGGCTAGAAGGCTAATGCAGTGCCTCTAGAGGCTAACGCAGGACAAGCCGGAGTGACATTGGGCTAACGCTGGGCCAGAGAGAGGCTAACACAGTCCCTAGAGGCTGACGCTAGGGTTTCGTGGGGTAGGTTGGAGCTGTGGAGCTGTCGGAGTGTTTATATGGGGTTTCAGCCGGAATATCTGCGTCTGAGTAGAGAGGTACTACTGCCGAGATTTTTCTCTGTTGGGTGAGCTAGATTTGGCACCCAGATTGTATTATGAAACTACTTAATAAATCAAACCCTCAGATAGTTGCATCGATTTTCCTGCATTGGGTTTTTCTGAGGACATTAGTCCAAAAACACCGGTGTCACTTGTGTGCTTGTTTCTATTTCCTTCAATTGAGGATCTATAATTTGTTGAGCATGCATTTGTATTCATTTCCAGTATTTACATGGTAAACAACTTGTTAATTAACAGAACAAGTAGGTAGGAATAAATCAGTAAAGTGCATGAAGGGTTTCTAACGTGTCAGACTTAGAAATTCGAACATGGTATCAAAGTGTGGTTTCAGATCACAAGAGAACTAAGGACATCAGTGGAGCAGAGCAGCAGCAGCAGAAAACAGTTGTCCCGAGTGACAGAAGTTATTCCTAGTAGAGTAGCAGCAAGGAAGGGGTGACGCAGTGCCTGCGTCATCAAGATTGAGCCAAGAGGAGGCAGCGCAAAGGCTGAGGGAGGCAAAGGCAGGCCCACACAGAGTCACGCAGAGGCCAGGAGGGTTGACGCAGTTAGCTGAGGAGGCTGATTTGTCGGTGTCGAGATTGCATAGACGCTAGGAGCTCTAACCTTCAGTTTTTTGGGGTTTATGAGGCTGTGGGTAAGTTGCAGAGTGGAGCTGGTGAGGTACTATAGTCAGAATAGTAGCTGACAGGGGAAGACCAAGGTAGAGGGAGTTGCTACTGAGGTGGATTTCTAGACAAGGAATCTAGATTAGTGTTGCAGTTGCACAAATGATTGGAGAGGGGCGTCTCGACATTGGAAAAAGGGTTTACAGGAGGGAAATCGAGGCTGAGAGGAGTCATACCAAGAACTTCTAGGAAGGAAGTAGAGGAGCAGCGAAATGGCACTACACAGAGTAAGAGGCCAGGACAGATTGGACGGGGCCTCAAGCTTCATAGTGTGGAAGGCCAAAATCTTATCCGTACTAAACAAGAATCATGTCAAGCACTTCGCCTTGAGGACGATAGCTATCCCAATTCACCTGGCTAATAATGACAGGTACGAGGATGCAATGGCGAGGGCTAAGAGTATCATCCTTGACGGGGTCAAGGATTATATAGTACCACATATTGCCAAGAAGAACACGGCACAGGAGATGTGGGAGGCCCTAACCAAGTTATATAAGCATATTTTCGTGCAGAGGAAGATGCTACTAGAAAATCAGTTGTGATCATACCAAATGAAGAAGAGAGAACAAATCGACCCATTCCTTGGTTGATTGAAGGAGATTCGAGATCCGCTAACTTCCATAGGAGCAACGCCAAATCCAGAATTGATCGTGAGAACAACCCTAAACGTAGTCTCAAAAGAATGGGAGGTGTTTGTCCAGAGCATACTGGGTAGGGCGACCCTTCCAGATTGGGAGAAAATGTGGGTTGCTCTTCTCAAAGAAGAGGTCAGAAGGCTGAGCAAGGCGGGAAGAAGTGGCAACAGGATCAGAATCAAGAAGAGGAAGATGTTGCCCTAGCATCTGAGGGAAAGCAGGAGAAACAGAAGAAGAAGGACCTCTCCAAGGTCAAATGCTTCCACTGTGGGGAGCTGGGTCAGTATGCGACCAAGTGTCCAAGGAAGAAGAGTAAGGGAGAGGCCTCCGAGACCAAGGCAGTGCCAGCAAGGGCAGGGAAGGAAGTGGAGACATACGATAATTGTGCCATGAGTGCTCATGTGCCACTTCAGAAGAAGTGGGGAGTCATCGAGTTGTAATCAGGCGGACTACAGGCAATGAGGGGCAGGATCCTCGAGGTACCTAGCCTCTTGGATTAGACCTTGCTATGGGAGCCCCGAAGAGGAGTAGCAGTGCTGGCAATGTCAGTAGAGGTGGATGCGGATGGAGCGATAAAGGGAGCTACAGTGCAGGATTCCCAGGACAGTGCGAGGCTAGCAGGCTGCAATAGTGCGAGAGGCACAGGACTGTTGCACCAGTGCAGGATTGCACAGAGAGGTGCAACGGTGCGAGATGCAAGGAGTTGATGCAACAGCGCAGAGGTCAGAGAGGGAGAACTTGTCAGTCACAGAGGGAGCTTCAGCATCAGGAGTGTTTCTAGCCTGACGGAGATGTCAGAGTTGGGAGATCAGTTACTTACTTCTCAGTAACTGAGTTGCAGTGCCGCAGTTAGTAGGGATAGTGTTATGGGTAGCACGATACAACATGACGACAGGGGTTGCAGTGCAGATGCAACAGTGGCAGTGGTAGGGCCATGGATAGCAACATGGATGTAGAGGGAGTTGCAGTACGGATGCAGCAGTGGCAGTGGTAGGGTCATGGGTAGTAGTACAGGATGCAGCAGTGCAGAAGATGTTGGGCAGCAAGTCTAGCATCACCATAGGGACCGATGTCAGATGATCAGGGTGATGCTTAGTGAGGAGTATTACTAGAGCACAGTCCTCACTAAGAGGAAGTGTTTATTTGGGGTAGCATCGGATGTGCTCTAGCCATGAAAATTGGTGGAGAGGCTAAAGTACATGAGATCTCCAATAGCTAGAAAGGGTTTGGGCAGATTCTAAACAGTTTGGGAGATATTAAAATAATTAATGTTTTTAATGGAGTCCCTATGTCTAAACTTAGGGAAATAAAATATTAATGTGAATTAATATAAAACTGTGTTAGAATGGTCCAAAAGGCATGGATCAAACCAGATCTAATCTTAGCCATTTATTAGGGACTTAATCTTAGTCGTTGATTTGTCAACAAGAAAAGTATAAGAGGAGGCTTGAGGGTCACTTGGAGAACATACCAAGAGATCAAGATTTCGACTTTCTCGGGCTGGGTTTGCTGAGAAAGTTGAGAGAGTGATCAAAGTTGCAGTTGAGGGGCAGTGAATATAGAAGTAGAGAAGCAGAGATAACACCGGGAGGATCAGCACAATAGCCGGAGAGAGGGATGCAGAAAGTTGAAACAACCAAGGGTTCACGCAGAGGCAGTCAGGGCTCATGCAGAGGCAGCCAGGAGCTGCGCAGTGCTACATAGGGCCAGCGTAGGTGACGCAGAGGGCCATAAGGCTGATGCAGTGCCTCCAGAAGCTGACACAGGCCAAGTCGAAGTGACGCTGAGCTAACGCTAGGCCAAAGAGAGGCTGACGCAGTCCCTATAGGCTGACGTTGGGGTTTCGTGGGGCATATTGGAGCTATGGAGCTGCCGGAGTGTTTATTCGGGGTTTCAACTGGAATATCTGCTCCCGCGTAAGGAGGTACTACTGCCAAGATTTTTCTCTGTTGGGTGAGCCAAATTTGGCACCTAGATTGAATTCTGAAACTGCTTAATAAATTAAACACTTAGATAGCTGCACTGGTTTTCCCACATTGGATTTTTCCTAGGACATTAGTCCAGAAACAACGGTGTCATTTGTGTGCTTGTTTTTATTTCCTTCAATTGATGATCTGTAATGTGTTGAGCATGCATTTGTATTTATTTCCAGTATTTACATGTCAAATAACTTGTTAATTAATAGAACAAGTAGGTAGGAATAAATCAGTAAAGTGCATGAAGGGTTTCTAATGTGTCAGACTTAGGAATTCCAACACCAAGAACATTTGAGTTGATGTCTTGATGCAGAAATGCCTCCAAAGCCTAAGCCTCCCAACCATCATAGTCATCATCTTATGGCTTTTCCTGTAAGGTCCTCATTTACATAATATATATACGTCTATCCTAACAATTATGTCAGAATCCTTATTTTGCCTTGAATTTATCATTAACCAGACATAGAATTTGAAAAATTAAGTGCAAAGAAATACCTGGAAATTAGCTTGAATATGATCCCAATTTTCTCCTGCTCCCGTTACCAAAAGACCAAAACCTCCCAGCCAAGCTAAGCACAATCTTGGTACTCAACTCCAAAATACTTTCCAATTGGAGTATTTCGGTCCCCCGTGCCCAAAAGCTTCAAGAATAATCGAAACCCTAGCTTTGATTCAGATCTCCTATTCTCCTTCCCTCTTCCTCTTCCTCGAAAAACCTCCTTTCTGCCTCTACGTTCTTGGGATAAATAACCTTCCTAGGCGGTCACCGCCTTCTTCCACCGCCCTCCTCAGATTTTATTTTGTAGATTAACTTTACGTGTAGAACGAGGTAAGGATATGAATATAAATCTTAAAATCTTTGTCATGTTTTTAAACTTTAATGATTTTATCTTTTATAAAAATCTATAATATTTTATCTTTTATAAAAAAAATTAATTATAATACCAAATTCAATAGTTATCAAATGTTTATGATATTAATTGAAAAACTTTGACTTATATACATATATATTAACAATATTTAACTTATAACTTTAAACTCTATAATGATCAATATGTAGCTTAGAATGATTGGAATTATAAATTTTATTTAACACCTTATAAGTACGAAGTGTTTCATATATATCTTTTGAATGTCGGATTTTAGGTAATATCTCTCTTCGTGATAATTTAGGTGTTTTAGTCCCTTTTCATTCATTTAACTTTTTCTTAAATGTTTAATAAGTATACTAATGCAAGACATGTGATGTGTACATATGTAGTTATCATATGCATACATTGTATGCATGCTAATACTCTTTTGCTTATAGATTGAAATGGGTCATTACATCTCCAATAAGCTTGCTACTATGATGATTCTCCACAAGAGACTGCAACAACCATGGCACTCCCCCTGAGCTTGACATCCCGTGCACATCAATGCTAGCCCAGTTGCCATCACAACTACTCTAATGGACATCAATGCTAAGACTTTTGCTGCCACCAACACTCATGCTAGTTTGATTGACATCAATGCCATCACATTGGCTATCACTAGAAATTAGGCAATGTCAATTGTCCTGTTGTCAGTCAGATTGTACAAGCACTGCGACAACGACTCAGATCGGGGGCTATCACCTTGATCCCCGACCTCTCTGTTATAATTGTCTCCCAACAACAAGCTATGGGGGGTAGTCCCTATGGAAATGTGAAGGCAAAGGGCAAGTTGGTATCCAACAAGTCTGGGAGACACAATTGAGTGGCCTAGCTACTTGGTTAAATTTAGCAAGATCTTAAGAATTAGATTAAATTCAAATATGAGACCAATGCCCAATGGAGTCAAACCTCTCTCTTATTATTAAATTAAGAGCAAGTAATTGGATGGACAACTGCTACATAGATGATCACCTATATGCAGTGCAAACCCTAAGACCTAGGTGTGATGCAAATATCTTGGTTACTTTTTAGTTAAAGTCCTAATCTAAGTATAACCTTCCCATAATTGCTTTGAAGCTAGTCTCCAAGGTAGGTTGTGGGAAGGAGGCCAACAGGGAGCAAGAAATGGCTTGATTAATGATACCTTATGTTAGGCTCCTATCACCCGATGCCTCTGGTGTTGCAAAGGCTATGGCTTTGATGACTGCAAGGTCACCGTGTTAACCACTGAAGAGTTTCTAAGCCCCTCAAGCTAGATGAAAAGGGTGGCCCTAGAAGTCTATCAACCAAGCTTATGCTTGGAGGTAAATTATTAATGCAACTAGGCCTAAGATTCTTATGAAAAGGATGTGAGTGAACCCTGAGTTAAAATTGTTTAATTGTTTAAGTACTTAAGTTATGATCACTTATTATGACAAGAGTACTTAATGATCAATTATAAAACAATGCTACAACCAAGAATGTGCCAAAATATTAAGTTTCAATATTAAACACTCCAAAGATAAACTTATATTCCACAAGATGCTTAAGCAATGAATGATTAGCCAATGATTATCAATCACAATTGCTCAAGGTATTCCAATGATGATTATCAACAATCTTGTGCCAAAGATAATACCATAAATTTTGTTCTTTAGACAATGCCACTTATTGTGATTAGATTTTAAATGCCAAGACAACAATATAGATTTTTCAATTCTTTAGATCAAAATTTGCCAACTTAACACAACTAGGTATCAAGAAACAATATGACTTAGGCCACAAGATGTCAATATGCCCAAGGAGACTTGAGATATTCAACAAGATTAGAGCTTGAATGAGTTATTTTAGTGCTAAGTTAACAATTCTTAGATCTAACACAAGGCAAGTAAACGTTAGATTTCAATAGCATAAATCACAATGAGACAATTAAATCATGAAAAGCACTTATGTGACATATAGGACAAGAGCAAGTAAATCACTCCAAATCAAGAAATTATCAAGCATATGAAAATTAAATATGACCAATGAGATGCCCAATGACTTGCCAAGCAACTATCTGAGCTACTTAACCCTCTTATGATAAAGTATTCAGAGATATATTAGATCTAGAAGAACTTATAACGGCAGTGAGAAAGATATGCAAACAATGCGTTACCAATGTGAAAATGTGTGTCAAATTGTGTCCAAAATTTTCCAAATGCTAGAACAATCTTGCCAAACTGAAAAATTTGATTTTTTAGCCCCTTAAGATGTGATATTCATGTTTATATCAGATTTGATCTACTAGTTATGCAGAAATAGTCCATCCAACAAACCAATAGATCTGCGCTCAAGAAACAATGCCCAAGTAGCCAAAACACTAGTAAAATTTTACAATGACACCTTTAGTGTGTTTAGACCACTTAGATGTGAGTTTTAGGGCCCTTAATTAAGAAATTTGTCACTGTTATCAAAGATTTATTATAGCTGTAGCAAAACAGTGAGAATACAAGGGTTTAGAGATCAAACCCTAGGCCCAAGGGCTTGTAAATCACTTGCCCAAATTGCCAAATAATTCTCCAAGGTACTTGGTACCTGAAAACACCAACTTAGAGCCAATTTCACCTACAAAACCCACCAATATTCAGTTCAAAAAAATTCAGAGGCCAACCAAGGATGAAGGAGAGGCAAACTAAGGCCAAGAAGAGGTAACACTAAGCCTAATAGGGCTAGTAGTGGGGAAAGGAAGGCCCTAAAGGCCTAGCAGCTAAGTGAAGAGGCTGAATAGGCCTTCGGTTGAGGGGATGGAGGCCTAATAGGCCTTCCGCAAGAGAGAAGAGGCCCACAAGGGGTTGCCATAGACCCCACAAGGGCTGCGACTAGGGGATAAGAGGCCTTGAAGGCCTACCGCAAGCCCTTAGGGGTTGCAGCTTGGAGGACGAAAGGGAAAGGACAGGAGGGAGGGTTGAAAAGGGAGGACGGAGGGGCGAGGGGGAGAAGGGAGAGCAGAGGGAGGAGGAGGGCTAGCAGAGGGATAAGGAGGGAGGACGACGCCTTAAGGCCAAACGACTTGTAAGGGAGGGCAGGCTAAGAAGGCTAGGCCTCACGGCCAGGGCTATAACGCCCTAAAATGCCCACGACAAGAGCTAAAAAGGAGGTCAAGGCCCTTTAGGGCTTGCGACCAACCCAAGAGGCCGAAAATGGTTGACATTGAGGGAAGAAGTGCTAATACAGGGCTAAGAGGAGGACGTTGGGCCTTTGGGCCCTAAAAAATTTCGAAACTCTTGCTCCAAAATATTTTTCTTTAGATCTTCAAATTTACTACAAATTTTCTTCAGTAGATGGCCTTACAAAATTTATAGAGGCTAGATCTTACCCTCAAGGGCCTAGATCTCACTTGATCTCACTTGCACAAATGAATTTACAATAAACCAAAACCCCAATATATACAAAATTTCAAAAAAATAATTCAAAACCCCAAAAACCCCAGCTGCAAAACAAATGTTAAAAAATAAATTGTTTAAAAAACTCTATTTTACAAATATATTTACAAAATATACACGTGAAAAATGTTTGAACGAATTTTGAAACATTAAATTTTTATAAATATTTGATAATGGCAAAATGTATTTTGAAAGATAAATGTAGAAACCATAGCCTTAACGACGTTAGAGAACCATAAAAATAATTGGGATCCAAACAAAGTCAGCCTCTATCCACAGTTCGTGAACTTGGAGTCCAAGGGCTGGAGAACCTGCAAACACTATATTTTTCTCAAAGATAACCATTAGAACACACCCTGAATAAAATAACCTAAGATTAGCCCACAAATTACCAATAGAATGCTCTATCACCTACAATGAAATAACGATTAATAATAATTACAAAGCACAATATAGGAATGTTCGTACCCAACACATACCACAAATCAATAGATCAGAGACACAATGCACTGCACCCCAAAGTATTTAATATAATTATTCCAACGTTCCCAACGGGACAGTAATTCACACCAATTTTTTAGAGCTACATTAGCCAAAATCAGATGGCTTGAGACATAAATGACTCTCAATTTATAGATAGATCATTCAAGTGGAAAATAACGGCTAGTTGGCTTGATCCCTGTCAAAGTAATCGTGTTTGCTGATAAATCTTTGAAGATATTTTAATTTCAATGATTGAAATAATTATCTTTTGAGGAATTTTCGAGTTTTTCATTAAACCTGTTTCTATTAGCTCAAAAATAATTATTTTGAGCTAATTTCCTCAAAAGATTGACTTTGACTTGACCACCAAGGCCCAAGGTCCAATTTTTGTTGAAATTTTCAATACTCCCTTGTTGGGGGACCTCCAAAAATTAATTCTTATAAGACCCATGATTTTTTTCACTTGGAGAATTTAATTTCTCGAGGACTTTAATTTTGACTCTAATTAATTAATTTTTTGGCTTAGGATTAATTTTGTTTTTGCCAGAAAAATTAATTAATTGACATTTGAGGGTATTAATTACCTTTTCCACCCTCTAATATTTTAGTCATGGTGTTTAAGTATAAGGGGCCATGCACTAAAATATTTTTTACATAAGATCTTACGTAATTCAACCCTTAAAGGGGGAAAATCCATTCGTTATAGACCCTTAATTAAATACTCAATTCCATGACACAATATGATCCAGTACACCAAGTGACTTGTAATAAAAGAATTTATCCAAATAACTTAAATTATTCTCAAATCACTTTTATAGAAGACTCGACTAAAACACTAAGACTCACCTAAGACTTCGACAATAAATTCCACCTTAGCTTTGGGGTGAAACTAGAGGGAAAAACTCTGTCGATCATTCGTGCTTAGAAACACAAGTGGATTAGTGAGATGAAAAACCTCCTAGGATGAAATTCGTCGCCAAAAAAATAGGCTTACCTAGGTTGTTACATACATACACAATCCTACTAGCATCATTTACATCCAAAATTTGCATAATGGGTTTACAATGACACAGTAGCCGATGGCTGGTGATCTCGATTTTTTAAGAAAAATAAGGTACCACTGCTTCCTTGGATCTTTGACAAAATGTGTGCAACATGTCCAACACATCTCCTAGCATCACTGTTGACATCAATGCCAATACACTTGCTGCCACTATCCATCCAGGCAATGCCAACTTTCCAACATGCACTTGGATTAGAAATGTTGGGATTGGAAAGTTCGTTTTCTAGACTTTTGGTAGTGACGAATAGCTCTTCACTTTTTATTCTCTAGTTCTCATACCACTACCTCTGCTGTGAGCGAAGGGATTCATTATAGTTTATCATCTAGGACTCATTATGATGCAACTAATTTCTTGGGTAATATCTAATTTTGTTCAAATAGGTTTAATCTAAAGTTTTTGAATATATTGGATGTAATTGAATAAAATTGTTAGAATGTAATGCTAGATTAGAGTGCACTTATTTTGAATTCGCTTCACCTAAGGCACACATTTACTTCTTTCATGTCGTTTAATTTCATGTTGTTTCATGCCTAACTAAATCACTTTCAATTTGTTTTAAATTTAACTCACCTTGGACTATTTATCATAAAATCAAGAGCAAGATTTTAATGTGTGCAAATAAGTTGGAGGTTTTACACAAAAATATTAATGTGATCATAGCATACAACCCCTAGGGACACCCCCCCAGTCTAAAAAGCATCAGTTGGAATGGACAGACTTCCAGCAATAACAAGGTTGGTTGTCTAAAAGTGTTATGTAGAGTTGCATATGCGGTTTTGCATAATAACACTACTACTAGTTAAACGGAGTAGCATTATCAATCAACTTAAATAGAGCCACAAGTAAAAAATTCACTCTAGAACCATTAAAGACGACCTTATTAAATGGTAGAAATCTTCGAAACCAAGATGCATATTGGGAGACAAACATGTTCAACAAAACCTTTCTTAAACCATGTTTTTATGGAAATCATTTCAAAAGGAAAAGACAATGTTATATATGTAAGGAATAGATAAATTAACATTTTATAATAAAACTAATATTAAGATATTAATAGTTAAAAGACATAACAGTTCATGGAAAGGTATCAAGGAACCTCCCTCGGGAATATTTATTCGGTTCCTTACAATAAAGCTTTCATCAATTATACATTCATCCTACAAACAAACACACATACACACATATATTCTTCTACCATAATTGAGTAAGATAGCATAGGATTTTAATATTTTATGCTCTCTCTAGCTAAGAGGACCTTCATGATGGCCTTTATCTTGTAAAGTGAGATGCCTCAACTCTTATGTCAAAGTACCAATTCATTCCACACTGTCTTATGGGATTTCCCCTATGCATCATTATGTCTCCTAAAATCATTCGCTTTGTTTTCAGACTTCTTTTATTTTTTGGGAAAAATTCTCTTATATATGGCACATTGCTAATATATCATTATGGATAACAAGGCTTGTTCTTTTGCATTTAGTGTATCCATACTCTCATTGCCCATGGATGAATGAGGCCAACAATTTTTACTAGATAGATTTCCATGCATTGGTGGTCCCTGTGTAGACCCATGTCTAAGCTTAGGTGTATGAATGTGGTTTACCCCCTTGGATGTGATGTGCCTATTACCCACCACCCATGGGTAGTATCCATAGGAGAAATTTAGTCTCCTATATGGTCCTTAGCTAGCAACGCCTTCCAACCATCAGATAGCTCGATGTGCCACTATCTATGCCACTTGAGCTAGCCATATGCTCTCTTGCCCATCTGTTATGATCATACGTTTGAAGGTGGGCCTTCCCACCCCAAAGGTATGGATTTTCATTGTGTAGTTGGGTATTTTTGTTTACTTGTTAGTGGGGGGATTTGGCGCAAAGAGTGAGTTTGGTTTGTAGTCTTGTCTCCTTTGTCCAATTTGATGGTTAACCCCATATCTTAGTCCCATGGGATCTCCTTTATTGGCTACTAACTTTAGGGGTGGCACTAAATGAGAAACTCCGATTTTGGTTGTGTGGTCTCGCTTCCCGACACCATATACATCACTCCCCTCCACTCATTATAACCCCATTCACCATATTTCCTATCTAAGTCCACATTTGTCCATTGGGTCCACAAGGAGTTAGCCTCCCCCTCCCCTTGTCCACAACTTGGGTTCGGCTTGGAACGATGCCCCGAAGGTTGATGTAGCTAAAAGAAAAGAAAAAGCATAATTTGGCCACTCTCAATAGGAAATGTACCATAAAATGAAAAAGATGGTCAAGACATACAAATTTAGGATGTGGGAAAAAGCCAAACGTGAGCTCTAACGCTGTCATCATGGCCATCACGCTGGTTCCTAGGGCCCTTCATATTGGCCCCTTATATCATTAAGGAACCCCTTATTGTCCCAACCCCTGGTGGGCAATGAAATGCCCCACCTTAAGGGAGTATTCACTATTATATCTCACATATCATGCTCTCATCCCCTGGAGCCCCAAGCAGTTACAAAAAAAAGAATCTATAAAAGGCAAAAGGAATATGAAGAAGGGTGAAAAAATAATGATCGGGGTAACTCATGTACCAAAATTTCTCCCTCCTACATTCATATACCCAAGTGTGGGCTTCCCCTATTTTAGCTACCCTTGTACTATGGCATGTGGCTTGGACCCTCCCCTAATGCCCCACTTTGTTCCATCATTATTTCACATACCACCTGCCATTTTATGGATGTACCATAGACATGTCACCCCCCTTAGACCCATCGAACTATTAGAGGCTCATATAAATACAAGTGAAGCCTCATTTGTAACTCATCATCACTTGGATTTGGATCATTGTTTCTTCTGGAATTTCACTATAGCTATTGGAGGACGAATTGGAGATTGTTTAATGCATTTTGATGTTTGGGTTAATGTTATTCTATTTTGGAGCTTCTCTCTTGCAAATGTGATGGATGGATATACTTTTCTGTCATGTAAGTTTCTATTTTATGCAAAATTTTCATTATATGTTTAATGTATGGAATACTGCATCATGATGTTGCTTGTGCTCTAAATTATGCGAAAATCTTGAATCACTTTGGTAATCTTGATCTATTGCATGTGTTATTCATTGGACAAGAAAAATTGAATGTTCCTAGGGGTTTTATTTGAAAGCCTAACCCTAAAACTCCATTATTTGACAAGTCGAAGTATAAATCCTTGTTGTAGTTGGGTAGTTGCTTCATTAAGGCATGCGAAGCCGCAATTAGGCTCCTTGATAGAAAAAAACCCTAAATCAATCTCATTCTTGACTCCATTCTCCCAATAGGCTAGGCACTCGTTCTAGATCTTTGGTGATCACATTAACTTAACGAAAAATTATTCTTTCACCTGTTTTCTTCCTCTTTTCTTCGTCCCCTAAGGATAAGGAGATTTTCTAGGGCTTGGTGAAAAATTTTAGGGAGGAGGAATTTTAGGATTTTGTCCCAACAAGTTTCTTCGTTTATGTCTCCTCTAGGCATCCTCCAGTTTTGAACAAATTCTGATGCTGGAATTTCAAATAAATTGATGCCCTAGCTATCACAACAAGAGGGAACCCTTGAAGTTGCTTTGACTTGGGGATTTCTTGAAGGTTTTCCCTTTGTAGTTCATCATTCAAAACCTTTTCTCTTAAATATAGGTAATCATTGGATGATCAACCCTTGCTCTTATAGTATTTCTCTAAAGGGATTTTTCATGGAAAGTCACCCTAACTTCTCCCAAATCTCACACTTTAATTGAATCTTTCCATTGAATGCATCATCCTTGCCTCACGTTGAACCCTAGTATAAACACATCAATCACAAGTGAGGGATTTTGGAAGTTTTGATCTTAAGCATTCATCATTTTTGAATATTCCTAAACCCGAGGTCATCCTTCCCTCTAGCGTTTCTTGGAGAGCCCTTCTTTTGCTTATAAAACAAGAAACCTATTATCTGAGCCTCTCCTATGAATGGGCATTGGAAATCACATTGTGCATTGTTATTTACCTCACAATTCTAGTGATTTCCCTATATCGAGGTTGCTCCCATTGGTGAAAGTCCATAAAGAGTAGGGGACATTGACTGAGGTGATAGAGGGTCCTTGTCCCATTGTTGCCACTTGATCTATTATTAGTCCCTTTGGAACCCCTCCTTGGGCCCCTAGTAAATTAAGTGGTAACAATGCGTAGGCAAGGTTTCTTCTTGTCAGAATTTGACCTTGTCTAACATTGTTGGGTTGCTCCATTAGACATACTCTTGCTCCTTGGATCAACCTTGGCATGCATTCTTAAATTGATAACTTGGTTAGCTAGAGATGTCATTTAGAGGTTTCTAGTGTTCTTTAACTCATTATTGATGCACCTAAGGGCTGATAGGGTAAAAAATGATTTCCTTGTTTGCGCTTTGTTAAAAGCATCCAATCCATAAGTTTCATAAGAATATCTACCACTATCACTTGCAAACCTACGAACTAAAGAGTCAAAGACTACTTCTATAATGAAAAACTTGTAGATGGCCTTGCAAAAGAGTCCTAGCTGAAATAATCAAATCAAATATTATAAGCAAGTGGCTCTTGCCTTCTTCTATTCACCATTGCCTAAGCTCGCAGTGGTCCTCAACAACTAAGTGGCAACTCAACTCCCTTATTTTCTCTTGATGGTGGTAAGGCCCATTATGTTTTGGCGCAGTAACTAAAACCTTTGTATTGTATTTTAGATCACAAACAGCCAAAGGCATTGGATGACAACATCCGATATGTGCAACGTAGTTATCATCACATAGAGCACAATGAGATAGGCGCTGCAACTTTTGAAGCACACTTTGGCTTTTTGTTGAAGGATCCATTGCCCATTCTTGGACCCATTTCCAAGGTGACAATGACAAAGGAGGTCACTGTATATGGGCAAGCTATTAGATTTATTGACTGCATCAAGAATATTCATGACCAAGTTCAAAAATATTTACATAAAAGTCAACAAAAGCACAAGGCCATGCATGGATCGACACTGCCTAGATCACACATTTTGTGTAGGAGACAGAGTCCAAGAATATCTTTTGAAAGAGTGCTTTAATAACAGAAATATATTAAGCTGCTCAAAAGAGTCCTAGCTGAAACACTTAAATCAAATATTATAAGCTCGTGGCTCTTACCTTCTTCCTTTAACCATTTCCTAAGCTCTTAACAATTGAATGGAAACTCCACTCTCTTCTTTTCTCTCGATGGTGGTAAGGCCCATTATGTGTTGGTGCAGTAACTAAAACCTTTGTATTGCAGTTTAGGTCACAAAAAACCAAGGATATTGGATGACAACATCCAATATGTGCAACATAGTTATCATCACACAGAGCACAACGTGATAGGCACTACAACTTTTGAAGCATACTTTGACTTTTTGTTGAATGATTCATTGCCCATTCTTGGACCCATTTCCAAGGTGATGATGACAAAAGAGGTCATTGCATACAGGCAAGCTATTTAGATTTATTGACTGCATCAAAAAGATTCATGATCAAGTTCAAATATCTTTCCATAAAAATCAACAGAAGCACAAGGCCATGCATGGATCAACAACACTGCCTACATCACAAATTTTGTGTAGGAGACAGAGTCCCTGTCCAAGTATGTCTTTAGAAAAGGTGCTTTAAGAACAGACAAAGATTAAGCTGCTCATATATGACCCTGCCACCATCATCATCCAAGTGGCAACTCCACTTCCTTTTTGTAGTGGTGATAAGGCTAATTATGTGGTGATATATTCAAATCATTCTATCACAAACAACCAAAGATGGGATGAAAACATCTAATATGCACAACACCAGTATAATCATGCAGTGTACAATGTGATAGACGCTTCATCTTTTGAAAGATGCATTGTGTCAGCCCTCATATTGCATGAGAGGGGAACTTGTGATTTTCATCACATGATTCAGAAAAGCAGTCAATACAGTGTGTGTACAGATATAAGCACTGTTCCAGACCTTGGTTGAGCACAAGTTAATCTATTGCCCTCTGATCTGGTTCAATATGTGAAGTCATAGAAGGTTATACAGGTGCTGGCCATTATAACAGGATGTTGGTTGATGTCTTATCCATTCAGCGAAGAGTAACCCTGAATTCACTAGAAATGAATGGGAGGTAGTGACCTAAGGAATTAGTGAAGTTACAGGCCTGTAGCTATCTGATTGGTTAGACAGGTTAATGGATATGAGTTTCAGCCCCTTATTGCAAGAAAACACCAAGTAGAGAATTATAAACAAAGAGCATCTGGATCTTTTCTAGCATGACTGAGGCTCATCTTCCACTACTTGATCAGGCCCAAAATCTGATTGTAGGTCCAATAAAGGCAGCCAGTTCACATCAGCAACATGTTTCAATATTGGGGGTAAATAAATCAATGACTTTCAATGAGTAAGGAGCATAGTTGGTCTAAATGCATTTTAACATGGGGTATTAAAGTCTTAATCAAAATCCATGCCTTGTACTTACAGCCAGATTTTTTGTATGCATGGAAATGACTTTGACTTTATGAAAACAGTTTCAGACATATTGTATAAGTTCTGGTTGCAATGTAGAGTCTTTACCTCTGAGTTTTCTTTAAACATTGTCTACAGGGCAGCTGATAGAGGAACTTAAAACAGAGCCCGGTTCGATGGATTTGAATGAATATAAGACTAGTGTACTAACAATGAATAAACATAGTTTGATATAGTTTGATACATGAGCTGCCTGTCATCATATTCCTGGGTTGTGGGAGCGAGGCTGTAATTATCATGGAGTCTTATGTTGATTTTACACTATTCTGGGGGCAATTCTATGGAGAATTCATACCTACAGCATAATAAAGAAGACTTATAGCATCGGAACCATCCCTTACTCTACCAGCACATCAAAAGGATTGTTCAAATAACTTATACTAGGAGGTGGTTTGAGATCTCATGTAGCAACATCAAAGCCAGCTGTATAAACCAGAACTTTGAATACACGTGTTGAAGGATCGGTGGGGCTGTTTTAACAAGATTGATCAGCCATAAGTTGAGCCTAGTTATGGCACGGACTTTATAAATAGTTGCTGGTCTGTGTTCATTAATAAACAGTAGTAGTTTGGCACTCTTGTCATGTGTAATATGATAACATGATTCATTTCCTTTAGCATGCACCCTTTATCTAAGGGAATAAGTCAATGAATAATTGCAAGCATTCACCTAAAGTACTCTATATTGCACATAGTTTGAGGGTGCCATCAGTTTAGGGACTGTTGCAACTATCCCTGTGCAGTTTATACCTAAAATTACTTGCAATAGTCAAAGGGGCAATTTAAGGAGTTCTCCATCACTTGGCTTTTTCTAAAGGAGGTGTGTTAGAAATCCGTTATCTTCTATGTTCCACCAACTTTCCTGGACAAGAGGAGGGGAGATGCAAATTTTGGGGAAATTCAGGTGGGGCAGGGATGTCAAGGTCCCTATCTATATAAATATAAAAATGATGGTGATAATAATAATAATAATATACTTCAAACAATAATATTTCATCCCATGCAAATTCATCATTTTGCAATGTAAATATCGAATGGTAAACAATAAATAGTATTGTTACCTGCCATTTTGTGGGTGATATCCCTAGGAGAAATTTTTTCTCCATGTTGGTCCTCAGCCGGCAGCCAACAGCCCCTCACGTCCACCAATTAGCTCGATGTGTCATTTCTCCGCCACCTAAGCCAGCCATGTGGTCCCCAGCCATGTGGTCCTTCACCCATCTGTCATGGTCGTATGTTTGAAGGTGGGCTTCCCAAACCTAAAGGTATGCTATGTTATTTGGTAATTGAGTGTTCTAGTTTATTTGTCATGGAAACATTACGCATGGATTAATGGGGGGATTTGGAAAAAAGAGTGGTCTAGGTTTGCGCTCTTGTCCCCTAGGTCTCTTTTGGGATGTTAACCTTGCACCCTAGTCCCATGGGATCTCTTTTACTGACCTATTGGTTTTAGGGATGGTACAACATGGGAAACTTTGATTTTGGTTGCGTGGTCCCGCTCCCCGATTCGCATATATTAATCCCCTTCTACTCATTACACCCCTGTTGACCTCAAATTATCAAAGTTCCAAAGAAGCCGAAGTGCCAATTTTTTTCAACAAGGATCAGATCACATATCATCTTTCCATGTGTCATAGTCATCCCATTCTACAAGTTATATATTGTAAAAGATCTCAGTAAAACCTTGAGCCTATGTAACAACCTAGGTAAGCCTATAATTTGATGATGAATTCTATCCTAGGAGGTTTTTTAACTTCACTGATTACCTGTGCTTTTGACACGGCTAATCAGAAGAATTTTTTCCCTCCAACTTAAACCCCAAAGGCTAGGGTGAAATTTATTGTCGAGATATTAAGTGAGTCCTAGTCTTCTAGTCGAGTCTGATGTAAAAGTGGTTTGGAAATAATTTAAGTTAATTAGCTAAATTATTTTATTACAAATCACTTGGTTTAAATCTAGTGATTTGTAATAAAATAATTAATCGCCTCATGTGTAAATTAATTAATTTTTCTGGCAAAATAAAATTAAATTCTAAACCAAAAAACTAATTAATTAAAGTCTAAATTAAATTGTCTAGAAAAATATGTTCTCCAAATAAAAAAACTTGTGGGACTTGAAAGAACCAATTTTTAAAGGTCTTCCACCAAGCAAATATTGTTTTTTCAAGAAAATTTGGACCCTTAGACCTTAGTGGTTAAGTCAAAGTCAAAATTTTGAAGAAATTAGCTCTAAATAATTAATTTTGAGCTAATTAAAATGAAATTAAATGATAATTCGAAAATTCCTCAAAAATAAAAAAATCAAGGGCCAATATTAAAAGATCTTGAAGTATTTATCAACAACCAAGATTATTTTGACAATGATCAAAGAAACTAGCCATTGTTTTTCCATTTGGAGGATTTATCTATAAATTACAAAGTCATTTGAGTCTCTAGTCATCTTGATCTCTGGCTAGAATTGCTACTAAAGCATTGTGTAAACTATTGTTCCGCTGGGAACTATTTTTCTATCATAATAAAAAACTTTGGGGTGCCATTCAAGGTGTTCTTGCTTATTGATTTGTGGTATCTGTTGACTACGGGCATCTCTATGTCATGTTGAATATTGGTAAGATCTGTTTTTCATTGGATGGAAATAAAATCATACTATTGATAGTTTTGGGTTAATCTTAGGTGGTTTGATTCCCCATGTGATCTAACAGATTATCTTTTGAAATAAATACATAGTATTTGTAGGTACTTCATATTGATTTCTGGTAGCATCGAATGTGCTCTAAGTCTCAAATTTTGCAGGGAGGCATGGGCACATGTATTCTGAAGAACCCAGAAAGAGTTTTGGGAAATTCCACTTGAAAACAATTTTATTAAAATAATTAATTCTTTTTAATGAGACCCTAAGTCAAAATTAGGAAAATAAATAATTAATGGCTATTAATCTAACTATGGGTGTAACTTCTAGAATAAAACGAGGGTCAAGCAGAAATGATCTTAGCCATTGATTAACTTCTAATCTGGGTCGTTCAATGTCAACGAGGAGATTATTTAAGCTTGATAGTCATTTGAAAGACACGCAAAGAGTTGATCAGTCAGATTGCCGGGAAGGCATCCAGTAGTTATATTCAGAAATACTTTAGTTAATAATAAAACCCCTCAGATCTGTTGCACTAGTTTTCCCACATTGGGTTTTTTCGGGGACGTTTGTCCAAAAACAACTATGTTATTTGTGTATATATTTCTATTGTTCAGTTTCTTGTTTCGGCATATTATTTAAATGGTGTAGGATGCAGTGTATGTATTTCGATGTGTGTCGTAGGAAACTGCAAATAATTTGTTCATGTAAATCTAACAAGTAGGAGAAATATCATCAATGTTGTAGTAGGAATTCTCGAGTTTAAGGAATTTTCAAACTTCAATCCTTGGCCTCCAAGCTCACAAACTTGGGCAAGAATCATTGTTTCTTGGATATCTAGTTTTTATATGGTGGATTTAATATTTGCTTGCGTTATAGTGGATCATTAATTTTTCTTAAGTATTTTAGAGATTCTTTCAATTAAAAATATTAAAAAAAAAATCTCAAAATTCATTTTAAAAACCCATGTATATTTTGTAAATAAGATTGTAAATTTAAATTGTAATTTATTTTTTCTAACTTGGGTTTGGTTTTTAGATTTATTTTGTATATATTTGGGGTTTGGGTGTTTCTATTTTTATTTTTGCAAGTTAGATCAAAGACTTAAGTGGAAGTAGAGCTAGATCTAGGCCCTTGAGGGATTAAGGTCTCAAAATTCGTATCTAGCAAATGGCAAAGCTAAGTTGCACGAAACGGGGAAACGTGTACAAGTTTCCAAAACGGGAAGCGATACGAAACGCGACCTCCCCAAATTTTGGAAACGGGGAAACGCGAATATAT
>APFE031569769.1:11659-44938 GCA_000404065.3 Pinus taeda
CCAATCAAATCTATAAAATTGTATATTTATTCTTATCCATCAAATCTATATCATGATTTATATCAATCAAATCTATATCATGATTTAAATGGGGACCAATATTGAGAGAGCCTCTCAATGACTTGTTCCATTTTTTCTCTTAAATTTGAAAACAACGTTTAACTAAATAAGCATTAAAACATCGACTTTTTAAACCAATTTTTTTACAAAAAAATCTTTAATACATAATCAAATATCTTTATTGCTTCATACAAATTTATAATTTATGTTATTATTTTTTATAAATATTGAAAAACCCATTTTCTTTAAAATAATAAAAAAATATAATATGATTGGTTCAAAGTTTAAATTACACAATATTGTGCATATTCCTCTAAATTTAAATTACAGCACACAGATAACGTGTGACAACAGGAAGGGTTTTTTTTTCAACCTCATGGAGTACTTTCTTCTCACCCTTTTACCCTGACAGGTCGGTGAGATGTTACCACATTCAGCTGAGATTCCATTTTGGGGGGTCTCCTTCAGAATCCGGACACGACAATATATCTAACCAACCGAAGTTGTTGGCGCCAATCTTTTCAAAGTTTACCCAACAGTGATACATCCAACTGTACATTCATAAATCACGCTACTGCTGCAGGCGCGAGCCAACAAGGTTGAGTCACCTCACTGCGCCTCCAGCAGCCAAATTTTCCAAAAAGCTGCAAAAACGGGGTGGAGAGGCTCGCCAGAGCTTCACACAAACAAGAGGTCTATGCATATTTTTTTTCTTGAGATTATGGATTGTTGAAGGTAAATGCCGCGTAGGGTTTGTTTTATCTTTTTGTTTGTTTTGGTATCCTCTTCGTCTTTATCAGCATGTAGAACCACTTAAAAGATTGTGGACACCATGAGATTAAGCTTACCGAAGCCCCACATTGCGCATATGCAAACAGAAGCAGAAATGTCTGTTAGTTACTCTGTGTATGACCCCAATATTGTGGCCTTTTTTATTTCCCGTGAACTGTAAATTGGTTATAGAGAAAATGCCCAAAATAAGACTGTATTTGCGTAGCTGGTGATATTCCTTTACTTTTGTGGTATTGAAATAGATAGGAGGATGTTTGACATCGATTATCACGTTTGCGCTTAAGTTAATTCTACAAATGTTAATGCTGACAGAATCGGTAGCAACCATGTTTCTATTAAAGATTTTAGCAAGATTCTTAGGTGGTGCATGTCAGCATGATATTGAACTAATTCCATGGCAGCTATTATCAATGCTAAAACTCAAGGCGTTGTAGCCCTAGACATAGTGATTTGTGCAATGTTTGTTAATAGCACCAATCCCAATCTAACGGGTATCATGGACTATCTGATAACAACTTTGTTATTTTCAGTACAATGAAACTGTTTTTTAACTCTGTGTACTCAGCTATTTGCAATACAACTCTTCAGATCATGGCTGCTTTTGGTTGTTGAAGATTCCTGCGATAAACCACTACCTTCTTATGAAAATGAAGGTATCGATATGACTTGTTTTTTTCTAAAATTTAATTATTCATTCTTGTTACAGACAATTCAAGAATTTTCTTACATCCTCTGCTAAAGATCCTCAAGAAGCCACAAAGTAGAGCTAAAAAAGTACATATTTTGCGTACCAATTTTTATTTATTTTGGTTTGGACACTCAGGAACCATGTAAAAGCTTCAACTATGGAGCAGAAATAAGAGAGTTGGAGCTGGAAGAAAGAAGAATTGCCATCAAGAAAGCAAAATTGGAGATTTTAGAAAGGGAGTTAGCTCTTACAGAGCGTGCTTATGCTCTCTCCCAAAAAATTGACAGTAATCATCCACTTACCTGCATCAATGGGAGTAATAATACAATTGCTTTTCCCATTGTCGTTGAAAAACGTTCTATAAAACTAACCCATCAAAATGATAATATTGCGACATGTCAGAATCTTGGACAAAGTGATTCTCCTTTTATTGATCTTTCTTCTGATGTTTCTGCTCCGACTGATCCTGTTAATTCTTCCCTTGATTCTCGTCCCAGTGATCTCGCTAATTCTTCCCTTGCTTCTCGCCCTAGTGACCCTGCTGATTCTTCATTTGATTCTGCTCCTAGTAATCCTATCAATTCTTCTGTTGAAGCTAAACTTGAAAATGGCAATGAAAATCTGCTTGTGCATTCAGTACAATCAACCGGAAACAAAAAAATAACCCTCTATGTCGACAAAAAAGGCGAGGTTTTGAAGATGAAGGGTGGTGGCTCAGAGTTTTATCATACTTTGTATTCTGAAGCTTGTCGCCTGTTTGGGTCAACAATGAACTTGAGTTGGAAACAACAACCAACAGAGAAGAAAATGGAATTGGAAAAGATAATGACTGAAGAATATGGACACATTTTTGACAAAAGATGGATGCTAGCTGAAGTATGTAAGTACTTGCACAATAAAAGAGGTTACATAAAAAGGGTTTTAAGGAAAGAACCAAAGCATCCTCGAGAACCTGATATAGATGAAGCAACATGGGCAATATTGAAGAATGAGACGGAAGGGAGAAAAGATGGAAAGTACGGGCATTTAAAGGAGGTCACTAAGATTCGATTAGAAAAGTTTGGCAAACACAAATTGGGCCAAGGTGGTATTTCTTCTTTGAAAGCTTCCATGGTAAGTTTCCATGTTTCAGTTTTGTTCTCTTATTGACTTGCATGGGAATAATTTAATTTGTGGTAAATTAATCGTGTTTTACTTTTCCCAGCTTAAGTACTTTTTTGTTTTAGGTTCGGCAATTTGGCAGGTTACCAACATCTGATGAAATAAGATTTGCTGTTAGAGAGGGTTTCGATAAGTTGAGGGAGAAAAAGTTACAAAATGGAGAGATGATGACAGAATAATACGAGAAACACATTTTTGTTTTTGTAAGTTTCATTCTAAACTCCTGGCTCTGCTTGAAGTCTCTTTTTGGTGAGATACCATATTAATCAGGATAGCATTTTTTGTTCTAGTCTTATTGAATGAGACAAAATAATATATTATGCTAGTTAATTAAAATGAGTCCGTTAATATGACCTGTATATTTTGTCTAATGGTTAATCAAAATAACTCCGGTAATATGAGCTGTATTTCATGTGTCATATTAGTGTCGTCAGGCTGGGCTCTAAGCATAGTCCTACAAACAACATATATTGAAAATTTGCCTCTTCCCATGCCATGTTGGAAGCTTGGCTTTTTTCAACATTAGTAAGTCTTCCAGGAATATTACCTCTGCAAATTCTAAAGTTCTGTTTTTTCAATTTAAGTTTTCTGCGGATACTTTCTAGAGGAGTTAACAATGAACATTAGATGGTATTAGAATTATAAAAGCATTAATGGATAACCAACTAATTTGATAGCAATTAATGGTAGTAATTACTAATAAGTATAGTAATATCAATACAGTTAGAAGAACAGCATCAGCAAGAAATGTACTCTTAACATTAAATGAATATAAGCCAGTTTTTCATAATCTCTGGTCTAAATTTTAGGAAAATTGATATCCTTCTTTCTTGGAAACTTGACAGTTTTAAATTCATTAATTTACAGAAATCCTCCCACCTTCAACGGACACGGTGTAAAGTTGTTCTTGTTGAAGGTTTATGATTGTTCTTTACAGAATATCTAGAGTTCGAATATAAGTTTGCACTTTGTAGGTAAATCACCCCTTATCTGAACATACATGAGCTTGTATAAATCTTTTTATGCTAGATTTATCTTCCAGGATTACAAACTCTAGATTTGTTACCAGAAAGATTAGAGCCATTGTTCTCATTACTAATTTTGCATTTGCCACATGCACAGGAAACATTTTGTTTAAGGCTTCATGTAAACAGTAATACATCCAAAGGCGCATCGTTGGTTGTTAACATGCATAGATTTTGGGTAACCTACAGATGGATCCACAATGGCATGCTTTAATCTAAGGAAGCTACCAGATCTAGATGGCGAGTTATGTTGGCAAATAGATAAGTGGCACAAGTATTTATTAACAGTCTCAATTTTGATACAACTAGGAGTCCTGTACTTTTGTTTCAGCTAGTGTTGCGAACATCACGATTGGGATTAAATTGGTGAGGGGAAAAAATTGTAAAAATCGGGAAAAAATTGGTAAAAATCGGGAAAAAATTGGAAAATACAAAAATATTCATTTTTTTTTCAATTTTTTTAATATCTAAAGCATCTATGGCATAAAATAAATACATTGACACATAAATATGATAAAAGAAGTTAGAACTAATATATAAGATGTGATATCATTTCTAGTGCTACATCACACATAACAATGAATCATGTCCTGAATAGTAAGTCTTGACTCCTGAGTCTCAACTCAGCCTCAAAATATCAACAAAAAATATAATAATGTATCTCATATCATGAGTCATAATGTCATATACAATGAAATGAACCAAATCACTATTACTATTGATTTTCTTTGCCCCTCTTGCGAGAAAATGCAATAGCTTTCCCTTTCCTTCTAGATGTAGATGTTGGTGGAGTTGGCAATGGATTCTGCTGTGCTCTAGAAGCTGAAGAACTAGGAGCTAAAGGAGGTAGACCACGTCCTCTACTGGTGGCAGGGGTAGCCTGGGTAGGTGGTGTCACCTCCTCCTTTTGTTGCTCCTCCTCTTACTCCCTCCCCTCTACGCCTTCCACTACCTCCTGTTCTAACCAATTACAAACAAACTCCATGAGAGGCCTCTCGGCCTCAACCCTCCATGCAGCAGTGGTGTCAATCCCATCCAATGAGATGGACTTCATATCAGGTGTCCTCTCAAGTTGCCTCACCCACAATCGGAAATTGTAGTAAATGTAGAGCATGTCATTAAGTCGTTGGGACTCCAACCTATACAAAGATCAATAAATAATAATTATATAAAAAAATTATTTAATGAATTCAAATATTAATTGGAAATTTGGAATATTTTAAGTTTTAAGTTTAACCTGTTGCACTTCTTATTGTGTATTTTTTCAAATACACTCTAGTTGTGCTCGCATCTTGAGAAGCTACATGTTTGGCCGAGGATTTGAATGGCATGCTTTCGCAGATGGGGTACGCTAGCACCATAGCTTCTCCACCATGCATCTACAACAAAATTACAAATAAGATAAACATAATAAAAAAAATGAAATTTGAAAGTTGAAGCAAAGTATGAAGTTATGAACTTGAAGAGACAATGAAATTTGAAACAAACTAAAAAATACCAGGCATTTTAGTCTTCCTATCAACCACAACCATCTCAAAGCCAAATGTGCCACCTGCCATCCTATATATTTCCATTTCTTTGGAGATTTCTGCACGTTCTGCTGAAGATGGCACCATCCTTTGAACACAGGTGAAGGATCCATCCATGATCTCAACATCAAATAAGAACCCACAGGGGTAAGAAAATGCGGGGTTCAAATAGATCCCTGCAACATGAATGGGACAATGGAGTGTGTTGTTCCATCGTTCATCAATCACTTCCCATAGGAGTTGTTTCTGAAACCCCTCATTTCCCTTATCATCATAGTAGGCCCGGATGGATTCTTTGGCCTTGTCCATGGCCTCATACAAGTAGCCCATTGCGGGCTTTTCACCATCAACTAATTGAAGGACCTTTACCAAAGGTTCAGTAATGCTACACACCTCCTGCACTCCCACTAAGAAATTTTCCTGGTATGAAACTAATCTGCATATGGCCTCTCCCTCTGGTTTGCGGCTAAATGTCAAAGCACGCCACTCATTTGAAAGAAACATTCTCTTCACATCCCACATAGAAATTAAGAGGGATTGAAGAGATATGAAATTGGTGGCAAACCGTGTAATGACGGGGCGCACCAACTCCTTGTTGTTGGTGAATTTTCTCATCAAATGAAACACATATGCATGATTATATATAAACTTTGTAATGCTTTTTGATGAGTCAACGATATCTTTGACAAAGGAAAATTTTCCTATGTCCTCCAACATCAAGTCAATACAATGTGCGACACAAGGTGTCCAAATAAATTAGGATGCCTATCCATAAGCATCTTGCCAACAACAACATAATCTGCAGCATTGTCCGTTATAATTTGGACAACATGTTGTGCACCTACCTCCAAAATAAACATATCCAGCAAATCACATAATAATTTTGCATCTTTGATATGTGCAAATGCATCAACAGATTTCATAAACATTGTTCCCTTGGGACAATTAGCCAAGAAGTTTATAAGGCTTCTCCTCTTTTGGTCAATCCAACCATCTGACATTACAGTGCATCCTGTGTGTGTCCATGATGCCCTAAACTCCTCCAATATTTTGGTGCAGTCAACCTTTTCATCTTGAAGAATGCGGCCTCTAAAGTCATCATAAGAAGGGATTTTGTACCCTGAGACAACAATTGCAATAGCATCAACGACAGGCTGGAAAAATGAATTATTCTTTGCAACACTGAAAGGAATATCATTCTAAAGAAGAAACTTGCCCAACAATTTGTCAGCTTCTTCTTTCTCTTTTTTTTTAAGCATTGAAGAGATAGATGGTTGTGAACTAGCCGTGGTTCTAGGAACAAAATATGATGAGGTAGCTACAGGGTTGGTTGTAGATATTGATGCTGAAGTAGAAGCAGTGCCACTTTCATATTCACCTCCTAACACTCTCCCTGCTAGTTGCTTTCTCAGATTTGACTTGGACAGTTTGGCTTGCTCTAATTCTTCCAATGATCTGAAGGCTCTTCGGATGATTTCCAAATTTGTATTGGTGCAAGGCCCTACCTCATGTCTAGGAAATTTTGCAAGGTGATGCTTCAACCTATAAACCCCCCTGTCATATGCTACCCACACAACTTGCAAGACAAGTTTGATCTATCAAACTTCCATTAGGTTCACCAAATTCCCATAGAGGGTCCAATTTCCTTGGCATGTTTGTAACTTGGTTGAACTCTTGAGTTTTAATGTAAGATGAAGTTTGAAGTTGAAACTTGAAACTTGAACTTATGGCACAAGAAGAATTGCAAGTTAAAAAAAATAAAATTACATACATGACACAACACATTGAATTTTTGAATGTAGTATACCTAGGAGGGATAGTATTGGGTACAGAGGGAGGTGCCCAAACGAATAATGTAATAATGGGATGGGCCATCGTAATAAATAAAGTGGTTAACCCGTATCATGTAAGGGGCCACTAGTTAACAATAATGTAATAAGCCCATGGTATTAGATAGATGGTATTGAGGGCACCATGGTCATGACCCATGGTATTGTATGTATGAGACCTATATAGAGGCTAGAGAATCCCCATTAAGAGAGGTCAAGGAATATTGTATGGGCAAGCATATGGTCTGTGGAGTGCTCTCATTTCTTAAGGAGTAAATGTATGGTGTTGCCCTACCTTAAGGGTTTGATCAATAAAGAAGCATTTATCTATATTCAGATCTTGTTATTTCTTGGGTTTATTTTTATTATCATATATTTTCAAATCAGATCTATAACAAGTGGTATCAGAGCTTATTTAGGGGAGGATAGTATTGGGTACAAAGGGAGGTACCCAAGGGAATAATGTAATAATGGGATGGGCCATAGTAATAAATAAAGTGGTTAACCCGCATCATGTAAGGGACCACAAGTAGTTAACAATAATGTAATAAGCCCATTGTATTAGATAGATGGTATTGAGGGAACCATGGTAATGTCCCATGGTATTGCATGTATGAGGCCTATGTAGAGGCTAGAGACTCCCCATTGAGAGAGGTCAAGGATTATTGTATTGACAAGCTTGTGGAGTGTTCTCCTTCCTTAAATCTGGCTTGTGGAGTGTTCTCCTTCCTTAAAGATTTAAGGAAGAAGAACACTCCACAAGCCATATGCTTGTCAATACAATAATCCTTGACCTCTCTTAATGGGGAGTCTCTAGCCTCTACATAGGCCTCATACATACAATACCATGGGTCATTACCATGGTTCCCCCAATACCATCTATCTAATACCATGGGCTTATTACATTATTGTTAACTATTTGTGGTCCCTTACATGATGCGGGTTAATCACTTTATTTATTACTATGGCCCATCCCATTATTACATTATTCCCTTGGGTACGTCGCTCTGTACCTAATACTATCCCCCTAGGTATACTACATTCCACCCCCCTTAAACATGTTTCGTCCCCGAAACATAAAAAGAACACAAATAATAAGATCTACTCAAAAGACTAGTCCACTAGTACCATGCACGTGCATCTAGCCATCCAAGAGAAAGGTGAACCCTTGATCTAGCTGGTGCCTTGTTCGCTTGAGATGGAAGTTGACCCTGGCAGCTCTTCTGTGTTGATGTGTAGTTGGTGGATCGTCGCCCTTCTCTATCTGTTATTCGGGGGTTGTTGTCCTTGTGGCTAATTCATTGCCATCTTGTAGGTTGTTTTCTTGCGGGGTGATGTGGGTGGTGATATGTTGAAGTTTTAACCAACGGTGTAACTGTGTTTAATTCACCACCTATTGGAGCCTGATTGGTATTTGGTACATGTTGTGGTGTCTGTTGTTGTTGCTTACCTTTCAATATTATTTCAACCACGGATTCCTCATCTGATGTATCCGTACTTGTAACATTTTCTACTTCAACCTCCTTGGACTCTACCTGTTTTTCTTGTCCCTGGTTTGATGTTTGTGTTTGGTTGTCGACCATCAAGGGCTCATCATCAGATGTGTCAGTCCCTGGAACATCTTCTACTTCAGCCTCCATGGACTCTACCTATTTATTGATGAAAATATCCTGTAATATAATTTATTTATTTATTTTAATTTTAATTTTAATTTTTTTTTTATATCAGAGCTTCAGGAATTTCTTCTGCACATTAATATTGATAGTACCCACAGATTCCATCCAAGGCTATCCCAAAACATTATCCACATTAGCCATATCTGAAGCATAAAAGTCACAATGCAACACATATTTATCCATAGAAAGCTTCAAATCTTTATAAACTTGAACATCATCATCATCAACTTATGTGTTTTCAATGTGTTTCGTTGGAACTTGCAATTTTTTTGCCAAATTAACATTGATAAAATTATGCTTGCAGCTAGGATTTATAGACACAATGATCTTCTCCTTCTGAATACATCCATGAACCTGCAATAAGGAGATACCAGCAGAAAATAACCCTTTAGGTTTCTTGGTTTTTTTTTTTCTTTCCTGTAAAAATAAAATCTTTGTTAAGTTTTGTGTCTGTCTGTTTGAGCTTAGTAAGACGACCCAAAAAAATAGATTCACGGTCAAAGTGGTCACAAATGGATTATGAGAATGCTTGCCAAGTAATTGTCCTTGGATAACATTTTTGATGACATTGCCACCATTGCCATCTTTCTTGGTCCAAGTAAATGGCTCTCACACGTAGTTTAGTTTCATCATCTACGATGTGATTCAAAGTGAAATATTGTTCCATTTGTGCTACCCATATTGTTGGATCAGAGCCATCAAATTTGTACATTTTCATCAAATTCCGATCTAGGCACTGGAACTTTAGATTCGCGCTTTAGTTGTCTTGCCATCACAAAAATTTCTTAAAAAGGAGCTGATTTTAAATCAGCGAGATCTCCCTCATCCAGACTCTGATTTGACTGATTTTTTTTTTGAAATTGGGTATTTTTTTGCAAAGAACCCATATATGCAATTAGATTCTGCAAATGTTGCCATAGAACGTACAGATCTGATCTGCAAACTCGTTGCCCTGAAAAATATCTGCAACACAACTGATTTTTAAATCAGCGATATCTCCCTTATTCGAACTCCAATTCGGCTGATTTTTTTCTTAAAATTGGGTATTTTTTCACTGACAACCTATATCTGCAATAAGATTCTGCACATCTTGCACCATAACATATAGATCTGATCTGCAAACTCACCGCTCCGAAAAATGCCTGCAACACAGCTGATTTTTAAATCAGTGATATCTCCCTCATCTGGACTCCGATTTGGCTGATTTTTTTTTCCAATTGGGTATTTTTTTGCAAAAAACCCAGACCTGCAATAAGATTCTACAAATTTTGCACCAGAATGTACATATCTGATTTGCAAACTCGTCGCCCCAAAAAGTCCCTGCAAAAATAATAAAAAAAAATTCTCCGCTTTGCCTAAGAAAGTGCTCTGATACCACTCGTAATAGATTTGACCTGGAAATATATGAAATGATGCCAATATATCCAATAACTGTAAATAATCTCAAGAGAATGACAAATACAAAATATAGAAATGCTTTTCTTTATTGATCAAACCCTTGAGGTAGGGTAACACCATGAAATCACTCCTTAAGTAAGGAGAACACTCCACAAGCCATATGCTTGCCAATACAATAATCCTTGACCTCTCTCAATGGGGAGTCTCTAGCTTCTATATAGGCCTCATACATATAATACCATGGGTCATTACCATGGTTCCCTCAATACCATTTATTTAATACCATGGGCTTATTACATTATTGTTAACTACTTGTGGTCCCTTACATGATATGGGTTAACCACTTTATTTATTACTATGGCCCATCCCATTATTACCTTATTCACTTGGGTGCCTCCCTCTGTACCCAATACTATCCCCCCTAGGTATACCACAACTTTTTGCAAGGTGATATTTCAATCTATAAACCCCCTTGTCATATGCTGCCCACACAACTTGCAAGACAAGTTTGATCTATCAAACCCTCCATTGGGTTCACCAAATTCTCACAGAGGGTCCAATTTCTTTGACATGTTTGTAATTTGGTTGAACTCTTGAGTTTTAATGTAAGATGAAGTTTGAAGTTGAAACTTGAAACTTGAACCTATGGCACAAGAAGAATTGCAAGTTAAAAAATAAAAATAAAAATTACATACATGACACAACACATTGAATTTTTAACAAAAAAAAAAAACCTCGACTCAATCCAATGATAATAGAAAAATGCACATTCAAACCCAATAAAAAATGATGCAAAAAAATAGAGCACAAGAAAAAATTAAACTAATGAATCTAACAATCAAGTTTTTGTAGTTTTGACCAAAATGAACCTTCTCCACTCTATGCAACAAAAATGAAAAAAAACACAATCAAATCCATTCAAAAATCATTGATAATCAATGGGTTATAGAAACCCAAGCAAAAACAAGAAAAAAACCCCCAAAAATGGCCAAATTTGGTGCCCATACCTAGAAACCATGGTTTGTTGAAGAAATTTGGTCCAAACACGAATTTCTTGCTTAGGATGCTAAAATCTTCTGTTTTTCTCCTCTTCTGCCCTAGTAGTTGCCTTCCTCTCCTCCTCAGCTCTCAAACAAGCTTGCTGTCTGCTAAAAATGACAAATAAAAACCATGAATTCGCTTTTAAAACGCACTATCCCGGAGTCGCATGATTTTTTCTTGTCGAATCGCGATTTTTTCATGATTTTTTTGAAAAAAAAACACCTTAAAAATCGGGCGATTTTATCGGCAAGGCTAAAAAGTCGCGATTTTTTGAGAACATTGCGATGTTCGCAACAAATGTAGTGTCATAAATGATTGAATGCATGGTATGAAAAGTGTTTCAGCAAGAGGAAAACTTTTTGACCACACATTGCCACCCTTTCGTTGAGAGTTCTTTCACATAGAGGTGGATCCAAATTAGCAAGTATTGTTAGCAAATAAGAGGTTGAAGATTAGATAAATGGCATGGTCTGGGATTAAAGTTTTTAAGAGAAAGAATAGTGGTACTGTTAAAAATGCTAAATTTGAAATATTTAAACAACAATTACGTAGAAGACTTTCTGAACTGCTTCCTTGTAATATCCTTGTGTGGTCTGGCTCCTTACCCTTTGAATTGCTTCCTTGTAACCTCTTTGTGTGGTCTTCCCTCTTTTGCAATTACTATGAGATGAGAATCTAAACCAAATAGACATCATCAGACTGGAATAAATATCACCAGCACACCTGATAGATCAAGCCTCATATTGGTATGTCACAAGGTTTTCAAGCCATGCCTCTAAATCTACCATTGTCTGTGTATTTTGAACTCTTTGTGCTATTGTTGGCATTATCTGTATTGATGCAATTCACTTTTTAAGCAGTAAGGCGTTTCTTTGCTTTGCATTGTATGTTTGATGGCGACAAGTAAATTGCTCATGGCCATCCAAATTTGGTAGATGATCATGATTGCAACCATGTCTATCCATTCAAATCATAGGTAGAAGTGGCCTTCCCTGTTTCCTGCTAGCCTGGTGATAGTGATCTGGTCAAAGGATTGGAAAGGATGTATATGCCTTGCCTGGAAGACATTATCGGCATTGTTGTTGATGCCCAAAAGTCTAGTAACAGTGTAGTAGACGTTAAAGCTCCCACACTTGCTTTCTTACCTCTCCTTGAGTTTCAAGGCACAATGAGGAAGAATAGGCCAAAGTTCAATACCAGTGCACTCATTCATGCATAAGTAGTTAAAGCACATTGTGACATGAGCCTTGAAATTTTGTGCACTGTTGACAATGGTAGAGCTTCAAAGTTTGGGTGTTTGAAGGGGGGATATATGTTTGAATGTTCATCTAGGCTGGAATGAGCGTTGTTGAGTAGACATATCTGTTAAGTTCTCAAAGAACATGGGAAAGGTTTAATGTTTGAAATAGTTGTAGGGTTAAATGATCAAATTTGGGTGAATGGTCCATATTATTCTACTCTCAAATGCCATTATGAATGCGGAAAACTTAAGCAGGGCTCAACTAAAGACGATTGTGTAGACCCTGTTGCAAAGAGTTCAACAATGACAACATCATTGATCTATTCTCCACCTGCCAACATAACGAAGTGGTGCTAGATTGTGGTTCAAAAAACCATCTAACCTATTCCTGTTTGGGATAATCATGACTCTATGATCGCTGCCAAAATTTTTGCCAGATTTACGCCATGCTTATCCACACGACTAGGTACCTTTCATGGTTTTCCTTTAATAGCAGGGCAAGAATAGGTAGGGTTTTGTGTTGAGTCTTAGTTTGAAATCTATACACTAGGGTTTTGCACATAAAAGATAGGGTTTCAGAGGTCTGGCCTAGATGAACCAAATAGTCCTTTCCCTCTATCTAGGATGATAGACATCTACTAGGCTCTCACATCTTCGGTTTTTAATCCATGTCTCTCTGGAAGTCCAGGTTTCAGATCCTTTTGTCTCCTCTGCTTTTACTCTGCTATTTCCCCCCCATACATTCTATAATTCTATTTGTTTTTATTGGGCAGGTTGGTAATGTTTGGCAAATGTGATGAATGAATTAGATCTCTGAGATGGAATCAATTTTTTCATCCCTGATTGTTAAACCCTAAGGCGTTTACAATTACTCTGACTTCTTGTTGCTCATGGCATCTACTACAGGTTCAGGGTTAGTTCAACCATTGCAGTTGTATAAATCCCAATTGGTATTTTATGAATACATCACTATATTGTGTCCTTTATATTGTGTTTTGAAATATATCTGTCCATGTAAAATTAAAATTGCTTGGAGAGGCTGTAAGTGCTTTCATTATAAGCCTAGCAACATATCCTTCTTAATTTCTTTTGTTTGTTTGTTTTCTTTCATTTCTCTTATTTTTTCTCTGTTCCTCTATCATCTTGATCCAATCCACTCATTCCCTGCATCATTATATTTCACCTTTCAAATGGAACTCAGGTGCAACGTCACCTTTCTATTGGAACTCAGGTGCATTGTCACCTTTCAATTAGAACTCAGGGGCCTCATGGAGTTATGTTTGAGCCTTGAACTTTCACGTGGGGTTTACATATGAATAATTATGAGATCTTCCAAGCTAGTGTCTTGACAGACTAGGCCACTTCTCTAAGTCATTGAAATAGGCATCCTTGGTTGTTGCTTCCTATGGGTGATGCCAATAGGTGTCTTTGGTTATTGATAGTAGTTAGTGATTGATGTAGCCAGGAACAATGCCTTGCCTAATTTGTTTCCTCACAGAGCATAGCAACCAAGGATGCAAGCCACATTGCTGCCTCAGAAGTCCTGAGAATTATCAATCGACTGTCTACTGCATCATTGGTACATGGGGCATCATTGGTACAGGCAGCATAGTGTAGGCCATGCAATTAGAGCATTGATCTGGTTGTTTCATTTTTTCAAGGCAGCCTTATTGATTTGATTAGAGGCAACATTGTAACAAACGTTTCACTCAAGATTGATGAGATGGAGACTAGACCTAATTCTTATTTTTGACAGCAATATTATTAATGCATCACCTTTTCAAGACGGTAATAGAAGGGTGTTTTTTTTTGTCATACAGAGCTTGTGATGTTGATGTTTCATCAAATATTGCACTACTTAATAAATTTGCTGAGTGGTGCTACTTCTAACCTGTAATGTTCCTAAACAGGAATTTACGTGATATTTCAAATAAACAAATAGTGCAACAACATAAAATTAAAAACATGTATCACACAACCATAAAATATTGTAAAACTGGAACTGTTGAGCCATATATTATGAAATATGAGAGCATGAGTACAATATATGAATGAAGTGGTGCACCTGGGCTTGTTTCAAGGACAAGTTGGACCAAACCTAGGTGATGGAATAGCTGGAAAGATGGTTGTTCAGTTGCTGCACCACTATGCACTGTACTGCTCCAGAAAACTGTTGTTTTGCTGATTTCGACCTACTGGAATGTGCCAAAAAACAACCCAGAAAATTCCGTCCTTTCAGCCTTAGACTCCTTGGACAAAACCCAGAAAAACCCACAAGGGAATTTCTCTGATTTTGACTTCATGTCACACACACACACACACATATGCATACATACATACATATGTATGTATATGGATTTTCGGCCTCTTGGGAGCCCCTCTTCGACTACTATTGCCAAATTCGACTTGCAAGAAACAATCTGCAAATCCACCTGGAAACACCCCTCAAATGTTGCTCTCACCTGTAGTAGTTGATCCCTTGCTCCCCGGATGGCCCTTGGCCCTGATGGCTGCTCACCTAAGCCCCACGAATTTGTTGCCGGAGGCCACTGCGCAGTCCCTTTGCCCAGAAATGCCTATTGCTGTGTGTACTGACTGGATGGGTTCAAAACTCTGAGAAAATGCCCTCAACCCTCTACCTTCCTTGCTCCCGGAACTCCCAACAAGTTAGGGACTTCCTGGCTGGCTCAATCCTCCTTTGCGTATTTCTGGTTGCCCAGAAAGTCCGCAGTCCCTTCCTCTGCGTGGCTGGATGAATTGTGAATTGATGCTGAAACTCCTGTAACCTCTGTGGAACAACCTCTCTAGGGCGGGCACAGATTGTCCCCCGAAGTAGAGGTTGAATTTTCGTTGCGGAAGATTCGTGGCTAAACAACTGGTAGACTCGCTAAGCAACAGGGCGCACAAGAGTAAGTTTGTTTATCAAATATTCAGAATGCCGCAAAATGAAAGCTCCATCCTCTTTTATCACTTTGGACCCCCCTTAGCCTCTTGTGGGCCCCTCCTTCCACTAGTTCGAATTCTCTCCAACGCATTCCTTGGCCAAGTTCGAATTATGCATGTGGTGGCCCCCACATTCCACTAGTTGCTAGAAATAAATCGAATTTCCTATAGTTCCTAAGTTCTGCGTGTGGAGTCCTCCTCTTAAGCCAAAATTGTGTCGGTGGCCCCCGTGACTAATTCATTTGAGAAGGGACATGACATAACCTTTCATTTTGTTTGAGAGCGCTTGGCATTGATGTTCAATGTAATATGCAATTTGTCCTTGCTTTATATGTGTTGATTTGGGGTAGCATCATATGTGCTCTAGCCACGAAAATTGGTGGAGAGGCTAAGGCACATGAGATCTCCAATACCCGGAAATGGTTTGCGCAGATTCTAAATAGTTTGGGAGATATTAAAATAATTAATATTTAATGGAGTCCCTAAGTCTAAACTTAGGGAAAATAAAATATTAATGTGAATTAATATAAAATTGTGTTAGAATGGTCCAAAAGTCATGGATCAAGCCAGATCTAATCTTAGTCGTTGATTAGGGACTTAATCTCGGCCGTTGATTTGTCAAAGAGAAAAGTATAAGAGGAGGCTTGAGGGCACTTGGAGAACACACCAAGAGATCAAGATTTTGACTTTCTGGGGTTGGGTTTGCTGAGATAGTTGAGAGAGTGATCAGAGTTGCAGCTAAGGGGCAGTGAATACAGAAGTAGAGAGGCAAAGATAGCACCGGGAGGATCAGCGCAGTAGCTGGAGAGAGGGACGCAGAACCAGCCAAGGGTTCACACAGAGCCAACTAGGGCTCACGCAGAGCCAGCCACGAGCTGCGCAGTGCCTCAGAGGGCCAGCGTGAGTGACGCAAAGGGCCAAAGGACTGGCGCAGTGACTCCAGAGGCTGACGCAAGCCAAGCCAAAGTGACGCTAGGCTAACGTTGGGCTAGAGAGAGGCTGACGCAGTCCCTAGAGGCTGATGCTGGGTTTCGTGGGGTAGATTGGAGCTATGGAGCTGCCGAAGTGTTTATCCGGGGTTTTAGCGGGAATATCTTCTTTTGAGTAGAGAGGTACTACTACCGAGATTTTTCTCTGTTGGGTGAGCCGGATTTGGCACCCAGATTGTATTTTGAAACTGCTTAATGATTTAAACCCTCAGATAGCTGCACCGGTTTTCCCGCATTGGGTTTTTTCGAGGACATTAGTCTAAAAATAATGGTGTCACTTTTGTGCTTGTTTATGTTTCCTTTAGTTGATGATCTGTAATGTGTTGAGCATGCACTTGTATTTATTTCCAGTATTTACATGGTAAATAACTTGTTAATTAACAGAATAAGTAGGTAGGAATAAGTACATGAAGGGTTTCTAACGGGTTAGACCTAGAAATTCCAACAATATGTTGTCTTAGGAATGCTTCATTGAACTACAGTTGAGATTTGTTTACCTGAATGTGAATTATTGAATTCTTCATTGTGATGATTGAAGAAAATAAACAATAAGATTACGGGGATGGCACTAAGACTTGGATATAAATATATTGGTTTCACATCTAGATTAACATTGTAGGGATCACATTAAAGATTGGGTGTAAATATGTTCGTGTTACATCCAGAATAAGATTGTGAGGATGGCATTAGAAATTGGATGTAAATATGTTGGTGTCACATATAGAATAAACTTGTAGGGACATTATTAAAACTTTGATGTAGATATATTGATGTCACATCAAAATAAAAAAATAGAGCTGAAAAATTCAAAAATACAACACACAACACAATACAATATAAAATAAACATTCAAATTACTAATGCCATTCCCTTAAATGCATGTTTCATGCATTGTGAATCCACACATGAATGGGAATACCATATCTACTTCTGAATTAGGCCATATCTGCTCCTGAATTAGGGAAGGAAGGAAATGATAATGCCACTATGTTTATGATCTTGGCTTCACAATCCAAATAGAAGAGCAGACACAGATTCTCATGCCTAATCCATACCATGCATTGGTTTACCGGCATACTATATTTTATCAATTATCTTAGGGAGAATATTGGATTGTCCAGTATACTCAGTACTGTGATGCTTCTTCAATGATCAGGTATCCAGTTACTATCCTAGCATTTCCTATAACTGCAGTTCTTATTTTACTTGGTCTCCTGTGGTCCATTATTAAACACCACATTGAGCAATCTGATAAAAATATGATTTGGTCAACAAACTCATGTGTCCTTCCTCCTATTCTAGTCCAAATGTCATTTTCTTACCATATAAATATTTATTTCAAGAACAGTGAAAGTATATGTGTGTTTTCCAGTTTATTATTGGAGCATATTTCCTTTTTATGAATCTGTATTTACCAACCTGTGCTATGGACTGCTTGCTATGTTTTCATCCCTTAGATAGCCGATGCACAGCCATAGTAGTTGGTTGTTTGTGTTTTATGCTGGTGAAATTAATTAGTTTATAGTTGTTATTCTTATTTCCATTCTTATATATAGGTTTCCAGACTACCCAATCCCAAAACCGTATACTTATTGTTGCTTTTATTGGCATATAACTAATAGCTATTTTTTAAGTATGAAAAATGTGTTGAGAATGAGGAGCACTATTTTATTGTTAGAATATGAGGCTCATATTTCACTTCATAGCTTCTTTTTTTTGCCAAGAACATAATGGGTAATTTTGATTGAGTTGAATGGAAAATTACATTCTTCTGATGCTCTTGGCACTTGTCGAAATAGACAGTTTTAGATATGGACAATATCTGGTCACACTCTTTCTAGCCTCAATCCATATGGATTGATGTAAATATATCTTTTTATAGGGTGCAGTTCAGTTACCTAGACTTTAAAGTTTATACATATCCGAAAACACAAAAAGACAAAAATACAATTTCCAGATATATTCAACCCACACTAAACTCTTGTAGCTCATCTTCTCCAAAGAAAAAACACATTTCATTTTGTGAGAGGTCAAAGAGAGGAATCATCAAGTGATTATTCCAGCTTTAATACGTCAAGTCCCAACTTCTAACTGTAGCCTGTCTACTACCATGTTCAATTCTCTATATATATGAGTGAAAGAAATACTTTGAAATATCTCAGAGACTTTCTTCAGCTGCTCTGCTAAAGGAGTAAAAGAAACATTTTGAATCTGGTTGTTCCCTCTCATTCAATTGATGACAAGTAGAGTCCCAAAGTACCCGTAAGATTTCAATCCCCTTTTCTATAGCCAATTTTAGAAGACATCTTCATGCTGTTAGCTCAACTTTGTTGTTTGATCTTGAGCTCATGCCTGCTTTGAATTTGATAAAATTGGTTTCTGAAAAGAACAAGCTCCCTACAACATTGCAATAATCTCATGGGCCCTGTTGCCTCAAGATCTAGCAGGTCTTGTGAGGGGAGCTCACAAGACAAGATCTAAGGACAACAATATGAGGTGTATACCCACTGTCACCACAGCCACTACCTCTTGCTGTTTAGTGGACTTTCACCACAAGGGAGGCTCCCCTATGTTAGGTAACCTATAGGAATTGTCAAGTGTTAGGGATAAGGTGACAAGATAGGCTTACGGAAGGATGCTCTTCTTAAGAATAAGGCTTAATTAGCATAATAAGGCAATTCATATCCTTCCAATGTCCTAATTAGGGCATAGCGTGACCCAAGGTTTGAGAGTAAGCAAGGTTAATTGGCTTATCTGGGATCACAAGGCCAAGAAAAGGTTTACAAAAGATTTATATGATCAACCTATGGCACAAGAAGCCTTACGTTGAAGCCTTGGGCAAGCTAGGGCTTTTCTAGGGCACAATTTACCTAGGGAAAAGGACTTTAGCCCTAGAAATGGAGAAATCAGCCACGCGAATATTTTTATTTTGAGGCAAATACTTTTATCTCCACGTGTTGTATCCCTCCACCAAGCAACGTCTCCAACCGTAGTCGAAAAACATTCCCCAACCCTAGCTAGCGACTTTCATTAAGAGGCCAAAACTAGGTTTAGGAGAGGAAAAATGAAGTTTTATGTAATTTCTCAAAGTGATCAATTGTGTGACCAAGGCCAATGCCTTGACTTTGGGCGATGGAGTCTATGGGATGATTAGCTTAGTAGAAACAGCAAACCCTAACAAGGAGTAAGGGAATGTGAAAGCCTAGGTTTCAAACTCTAGCTATCCCTTTTGTGAGGGAGCAAAGTCAATTTGGAGAGTTAGTTGAAAGGTTCACCCATGGGATTGTCATTCACATTCTATAGGTGGGTAATGCATGCAATACCATTACTAAGATTTCATAGAATTATTTTCAACAATATCTTGCACATATAAACCCTAGATAATCAACCATTACATACAATAGCTACAAAGTACAAAGATTTAACAAATAAGTTACACTTGCAAAATAAAATGCATGAACAAGTCCTTTATGGCTCCAAAAGGACATCTCCAAAGCCAAAGAATAGCTCCATAAGAAAAAATCCTCCATAGATCACATCTCCGCAAGATATAAGGTCTACTTCAGCTAGGTCAAATTCTTTAAGAGGGCCAAATTCAATCACAAGTGATGATGAAAATGAAATGAGATTATCCTCTATTTATACGAGGATCAAGTTCCTAATTTTAGCCTACAAAGAGCCTAGAAACAAGTTTGATCATTAAATGATCTTGGGTTACAAGCGAACTTGTTAGCTTACAACAAAATAAGCCTAATTTGCCCACACATGTGAGTCGTAGCCTCTTATTTGTTGACGTCATCCATAATTAATGCTCCAAATGCCATGTCAAAGTGTGATGAGGTGTCAAATAATGTGTTGATGCCTATATGACCAAAATTTGAGGGTTGGCCCTCAAATCCACCTTAATATCTTTTGTGGGGTCCCAAGTGCTAGTTGGGGTGCCATCAAGTGATCTCCATGGGTCTCTGACTATCAAACAAGGTCTCCTTCTCTCCAGTGTTAAGGCTTCCTCTGGTGCAACAACCCCTCCCTAGTTTCTTAATGGGAGACCATCCTCATCTAGGCTTTGAATCAACACTTGCCCATCAAGTTGTGTCAAGGATACCCTGGGGGCATACTGGATCCAATGGTGTCATCTTGAAGAATCCTCAAAACCAGGTCAAAGTTGACCAATGTCTTGGGTCCTAGAGGTACTTTGGGACATGTGTCATTTGTTAGTGCTCAGGAGGCTCCAGTCTCTTAACGCCGCATTTGCTTAGGCCATGTACTTCTCTGAAGTGCCTGGGTACCTATGGAGTGGGTGCCCAAGGCTTGGGTTTCAGTGACCCACTTGACAAAAACATGGATTCTAGTGAAAGTAACCATCCATTAGAGACTAAGATCAATAATGCATCTAAGTGAACTAAACTTGAATGGTAAGGGCATATTAATACTTCAAATAAAGATCTCTTTTCAAAATTAGGACCAAGTTCTCGCAAAGGTGTTTTCTCCCTTAGTAGGGTTGGCTAATGGTCAACCCTATTAGATGCTTCCAACCTCTAAAGGGAAGTAACATTTACCTGGTCCACGATCCACCTTTCAATTGATAAGTGTTAGTGTATAATAATATGGCAATGGAGGGGAGAAGACTTCATGGTCAAGTGCCATGGTCAAAGGGACTAGTTGATGGGGGGTTGTCCACATCTTGAGTGTATATATGTGAGGAGGGAGCATTCGTGGATGCATGAGCTACCAACTCGGCTTGATTTTTCCATCCCTCTTGTGCGTCTTTTACTTCTTCTTGATTATTCCTTGCATTACCGCTTCTAGCTCAAGGGTTAGAGCTTGCTTTGCATGATATAACAATTTTATTACCCCTTGAAGATGAGTTAGTTAATCGCTCATCATGGTTGGGACATGCAAGGGTTCCTTTTTGATGTAATGGAGCATCATGTGCTTCGGAACCAAGGGATGGCCATATGAGGTAGGTAGAGCTCATGTTAGGCTTTTGCCCATATGCTAATCTTTATGTCCCAACCATCTTTTGCATTTTGATTTTCTTTCTTTTTTTTCATTATGGTTATGATATGCTTTTTCTTTTCTTTTAGCTACATCAACCCCCTAGGGTAAAGTTTCCAGGTCCTACTCAAGGTATGTGAACATATGAATGTGAAAGATTCAAATCCCCAAGAACTAATGATAAGTTGTACCCGAAGAATGGTGGTGAGAGGGCTTGTAATGTGGCATGGAAAGTGTTAAGTATGGATAGGGAAAATGGAACACGCTATCTCGATCATGGCTTTCCAAGTAGTGCCCCTCCTATAACCCAAAGGGGCTTAAAGGAGGTCCTGTTGGACTAAGGTCAAAGATTAACACCCTTGGTAAGGTGAGAACAAAATTATGGTTAAGGTTTGTCAATCTTCCAAATCACCTCGTTATCCCTAATGAATGCCCAAAACAAGCAAGTATAAGTACTCGATTGCAAAATGATCAAAGTACTTTTTTGAATAGCAACCCATATTCATCCAAGTGTCAATGCCATATGGTAAGAGGCACATGGCTAATGCAAATGGCAAAGGCACATGGCATATCATCATCTCATGGTGGTTGGCAAGGGTTGCTGGCTGTCTGGCTTGCCTGTTGGCTCTTAAATGTAGGGGAAGAATTTCCTCTTATGGGGTTACCCATTTTGATAGGTAACAAGCCCCATCTAAAAAATCCCTATGGCATTGAATTGTCTATCCATAGTTCCTAATTTGACTTGGAGCTTGTTGCCACACAATATAATAGATGTCCTAGGAGGGGTACTTATTGTACATCTACTAGACCAATTTACAACAATGGGACAAAGACTCACTGCCACCTCAGTTAGTGTCCCCTGCTCTTTATGGACATTCACAGATTGGAGCTGTCTTGGTACAAAGGAAATCACTTGTAATGATGGGCTTAATAATAAGGTACAAAGTGATTCCCAAGGCCCATTTAAGGAGAGGCTCAATTAAAGGTTTGATGCATGGAAGGTTCTCGAAGAAAGACCCAAGATTGAAATTGAGACCTAGGGTTTGGGACAATGGGGCTAGGTATGCCTAGGGTCAAGATTCCAAGATGAAATAGGACCTCTCAAGAAGCTAATTAATATGGTTTACCTTTTGAAATATGCTCTTGCTATACTTGAGAGAAACCCGAGAAGAAGCCCACACAAGACCTAGGGTTTATGAGTTATTGTGGGAGGAGCCCCTCCAATGTACTCACTAGGTTAAGGTGAGAGAGGAATGGGGTCTTGAATGATTTATTCCAACGAATACCAAGTTTGCAACCACTAAGAAGAACACCTAATCTAAGGGAAGAAACAACTAGGTTTCAATCCAAAGACACAACTAGGGCATCAAATTTCCGAAGATTCAACCATGGAAATTCAACCAAACTTGGAGTTCTTTTAGAGGAGACACCAACACATATACCTATCCAAACGGTTTAGAAATATCACCCCTCTATAAGATTTCACAAGAAGCCCTAGTTGATCGTCTAGAAAAAGGGGCCGAAAAGTTTAGAGGAGAGAAAAGAGAAGGAGAAGGTGATTGCCAATTTTACTTGGATCAATGCCTAATCCTTGGGCTATGGACCCTATGATGATTTAAAATTTCGCCAAAATCGTCTTCAAGGAGGCAAAAGAGCGATGCACTAGCAATCGCTCTTTAACGTTTACCCACCCAAGCTCTATGGATTTTCATGGAAGACATTCAATTCTAATCCACTAGGAACATTCATCTACTTGCCATACAATGAGTAACATGTGCAATTGTCAATCAAATAACCTTTTATCATGATATTCAATAAAACTAGGGCATAAAAAACATTAGTCAATTGCAGCGATTCCACACATTAGACATTATTCAAGAGAGATATTCAACAAAATAACACTTACAAGATGACAAGAGAAATATCCATCCTAGAACAAGAAATGGCTCCAAGAAAAAGCGAAAATTTTAGCCTCCAAGGATATCGAAATGCATCAATAGAAGTCTCCAATAGTCATCCAAGAAAAAGTGTGAAATTCTCACAAGAGAATAGATCCAAGAAGTGATGATGATGATCTCTCTCAATTGGAGAGATCTCTATTTATATGTGTCTAATCTAATTCAAATTAGCCTAAGATGCCTCTAATATTATTTTAATGTCCTTGGTGACAAGCCCATCAAGTAGCTCATAAAGTGAAGAATAAACCATCCAAAAGTGAGCCGAATTGATGAAATCATGGTGTAGAAGGGCTGTTGGAGGGCCTCGTTGGGTCCTCAAGGTGCCATAATGAGAGTGAGGGCTCTGTTACCCACCACCTGTGGGTGACACCCATATGATAATTTTTTGTCCTAGATTGTCTTCAATTGATAGCGAACAACCCCTTACAGCCACCAGATAGCTCGATGTGCCATCATCTCTGCCACTCGAGCCAGCCATTATGCACCCTCACCCATTTGGCATGATCGTATGTTTGAAGGTGTGCCTTCCAACCTCGAAGGTATGGCTTTCATTATGTAGTTAGGTATTTTTGCTTACTTATCATGGACACTTTTGGGCATGGATTAGTGGGGGGATTCGGCGGAAAGAATGTTCTTGGTTTGTACTCTTGTCCCCTTGTCCAACTTCGTGGAAAACTTTTTATCCTAGTCCTGTAGGATCTCCTCTATTTGCTACTAGCTTTAGGAGTTGCACTACATGGGAAACTTCGATTTTGGTTGTGTGGTCCTGCTTCCCAACATCACATACATCACTCCCCCTCCACTCATTATAACCTCTTTTCACATATTTCCCATTTGGGTCCATATTTGCCCATTGGGTCCACAAGGAGTTACCCTCCCCCTCCCCTTGTCCACACTTTGGGTCGGGCTTGGAATGATGCCTCAAAGGTTGATGTAGCTAAAAAGAAAGTTAAAAGCATGATTTGGCCACTTACAACAAGAAATGTACCATAAAATGCAAAATATGGTCGGGACATAAAAATTTAGCATGTGGGCAAAAGCCAAATATGAGCTCTACCCCTTATCATGGCCATCACCCTGGTTCCTAGGGCCCCTGTATGAGCCCCCTTCATCATTAAGGAACCGATGGTTGTCCCAACCCTTGGTGGGCGATGAGCTGCCCAAACTTAAGGGGGTATTCACTACTATATCATTCACATCATGCTCTCATTCCTTGGAACCCCGAGCAACTATAAAAGAAAAATCAATAAAAGGCAAAGGCATATCAAGAAGGGTGGAAAAACAAGGCTGAGGTAACTCATGTACCACGATTTCTCTCTCCTACATCCATACACCCAAGTGCGGGCTTCCCTCATTAGAGCTACACTTGTACCATGGCATGTGGCTTGGAGCCTTCCCTGTTACCCCACTCCGTTCCATCACTATTTTTCATGACATGTGCTATTTGACAAATGTACCATGGACTTGTCCCTCCCTTAGAGGTTGAAACCACCTAATAGTGTCCTTGCTTAACTTTTGTCTTAAATTTGGGGACACTTGTACATTTTAAAGCCCATTACGGAAGGGCATGCCACTGTGAAGTGCCCACTTGGTTCCATAATTTGTAAGCTCATTTGCTCAATTGCACTAATGAATTGTTGTATTGGAAGGCAAGGAGATGCATTGAATCTTATACAAGATTGTAGATGGGTTTTCATCTTGGGGTTTGGTCTCCCTATACAGGGTCCAAGCCCTCCAGAGGGTCTTAATGACATTTATAGGGGGAGCGTTGAGATCCATGGGCCTCCACTATAAAAGAGAGCAAACGACCACGCCATGGGATCCTCAGCACCACTTATTGCTTGCTCGTGGCCCACTTGTTTGATGATGATGACGCAACTGAACCACCTTGCCCAGCTGGCTACACTTGCACCACACACTTGGCAGTTGATCCAGAGCATAGATGGGATTTTGTCTCACCTAGGGAGACAAGGGAGGGCTTGCATCATTGTTCTAGCCCTTAAGATGGAGCACAAGCTTGTTTGATTTAGTTGGAGAACCATGAGGATGTTGTTAGTGCCCCACAACCACTCGGGAGCACCACGGGTCATTTGCTTGGAGTTTGAAGGGCCACCCCCTTCATCATTGTTATTGGAGCCCTCCTATTCATTATGGCATATGAGGGACTTCATTTGGCCTTCCAATGACCCTTCAAGATACTTTTCTATCAATTCGACCATCTTGAGAGGCTAATTATTTGTGTTATGGATCTATTTGGTGGCTTGTCACCAAAAGTATTGTTATTTTTCACATTATTTTATTTTAGGGGCATCATTAGGCTAAATCAGGCTATTTGAACCCCTTAGAGGATTGTATAAATATAAGAGAGTCATCATCTCTCATTGATCATCACTTGGATTTGTTCTTGTCTCTCCCAAAGAACTTGGACTTGCAGTTTGGAGGAATTTTGGAGCTTTTAAATGAATTTTGATGTTTGGATTAACTTCACACTTCTTCTTGGAGCTTCTATTTTGCATTTTGGATGGATGGATGTACTCTTTCTTTCCCTTGTAAGTGCTTTATGATGCTTATTTTTGTCATAATAAATGTCTAATGCATGGAATTTTCTCTTGTTGTAATTGGGTATGCCTTAATTAATGTGAAGTGCTTGGAGCATTGAAAATTGATGGGATTTTTGCATTTGTTACTCATTTAACAAAGATTGAGTGAATGTTCCTAGGAGAATAATTGTGTAATTAAGTCCTTGAAACTCCATCTTGATATTGTATTCGAAGTATAAAATTCTTAAGGGTTTTCGTTTGCGATCTTCTATTAGGATAGAAAGGTCCCTTAAGGTCTCCTAGAAGCAATGAAGTTGCCTTAGTCAAGGACATTTGACTCCATTTCTCCCAAAAAGCAAGGCACTGATCCATAATCCATTGTTGATCACTCATAAAACCTTTATTATCTTTTCTTTGATTTTTCCCTAACCCTAGATAACTTGATTAGGGAATCAAACAATTTTATTTAGAGCTATCCATTTGAGGTGCGAGTTGGTGGAGGACTGTGTTGTTGTCTCCTCTTCTAGCCCTCCAAGTTTGAAGGCAATCCCACAGCTGGTTTTGGAGAAACATCCAACCCTAGCTCCGAAATTGTTTGGTTCTTGGTCTTTCTAGGTTAGTGGCATTCTAAGGGATCTATTATGCTTGAAAACTCAAAGGAGGTTCACCTATTATTGATCCCTCCTTCACCCCTGCCTGGCCTTGATATTTGGTTGAAGATCGCACCCTAAACCCTAGGTCTTGTTGGGTATCCTTGGTCTCTTTGTGGTCCCATTCTTTATATGACGAAATATCTTACAAAGTTACAATGGAGATCATTCTCCTCCTCTTGGGAAGCCTTGATCTAGGCATAGCCATCACATTGACCAATATTTACTTAGGTCTTGACTTTCACAAATTAGCCTTTCTTGGAGAGACCTTTACCTTGCTTCTAAAGCAAGCAAACCTATTATCTGAGTCTCTCTTGTGAATGGGCCTTAGAAATCACTATATACCCTATCATTGACTTATCCCTCCTTGTGATTTCTTTATACTGGGACTCCTCCCATTGGTGAAGGTCTGTAAAGAGTAGGGCACATTGACTGAGGTGATAGTGGGTCCTTCTCCCATTGTTGTCACTTGGTCTAGTAGTTGCCTCTTTGGAATCTCTCCTATGACCCCTGCTATATTGAGCAGTAACAAGCTCCATGAATGATAGACAAGGGGGCGACCCCTTGATCTCTTAGCAAAACATCATGTGGTGCTCCAAGTGGCTTTGGGGCACAAGTAGTGGTCTCGTGGGTCTCTTGATGAAAAATAAGCATGTAGACTGCTCCAAATGAGGGCGTGGAAGATGCTGCTTTCCCTCCCATGTCTCAAGGATGAGACAAACCTCCTTTGGTCCTTGGATTAGTTGCTAAACCTTCTATATACTGTAAAGTTAGCTGGGGGCACTGCTGGTCCAAGTGCATCATCTCTCATATAATGTGAACAATGAACAAGTTGTTGAAGGTGTTGAGGCCGCCCATGGTATGAGATAATGCTCAGTCACATGATGGAAATCCATGGCTCTCAATGCTTCCCCTACAAGTGTCAATATGATCCTTTCGTGGGATTGGGCCCTATTTAAGTTGCCCAACCCGTGATGAAACCACCTGCCAATCCTATATAAGATCTAATGCGCTCCTCATCTTCAGACACAATAATTCATTAGTGCGATTGAGTGAATAATCTTATTAATCAAGGGCAAAAATAAGACTTCATAATGGGTTTTCTTTCCAAATTTAGGGCTTTAAGTATGTAATGGTGTTACCTCCCTAGTAGGGGTGGTTAATAAGAAACCCTATTAGGTGTTCCCAACCCTTAAAGGGAAGGACATGTCCAAGGTACATCCTTCAAGTGGTAGGTGTCGTGGATAATGATGAGGTGGATTGGAACATAGGGGTCTCAAGGCCAAATGCCATGGGCTCAAAAGTGGTAATGATGAGGGATGTCCACATATTTGGATATATGAATGTAGGAGGGAACAATTGTGGTACATGAGTAACCCCTACCCTTCTTCACTTGCCTTTTTATTTTTATTGATTTTTTTATTTTATTTTACCGCTTGGGGCTCTAGGGGATGAGAGCATGATGTGTATGATATAACTATGATTACCCCCTTAAGGTGGGGTAGTTCATTGCTCACCAGGGGTTGGGTTTAATGATGCAGGGGGCACTCATAGGGGCCCTAGGAACTAGGGTGATGGCCATAATGATAAGGGATAGAGCTCATGTTTGGCTTTTGCCCACGTGCTAAATTTGATTGTCTCGACCATCTTTTGCATTTTGTGGTATTATTTCCTTTTGTATGTGGCCATATTATGCTTTTGTCTTTTATTTTAGTTGCATCAGTTTTCGGGGCATTGTTCCAGGCCTGACCCAGACATGTGGGCAAGGGGAGGGAGTACTAGAGCCTTGTGGACCTAGAGAGGGGAGATGATGAAATAGGGCATGTAATGTGCAGAGGAGAGTGAAAAATGTGGAACGGGAAAATGGGACCACGCTACCAAAATTGGGGTTTTCCGAGTAGTGCCCATCCTAACGCTGTAAGCCAGTAGGGCAGATCCCATGAGACTACGGTTGAGGATTAAACCCCCCAGTTAAGATGAGGGAACAAGATTACAGTCGAAGCCTTTCCTCCTTCCAAGTCATCCAATATTCCATACCCAAGTGTGCCCAAGAAAAACAAGCATAAGCACCCAATTGCATAATGAAAAACCATACGATCTCGACAGATGGGCGAGGGGACATATGATTGGCTTGGGGAGCAGAGACATTTGGCACAATATCAGCTACACTGGTGGTTGTTAGGGGTTGCTGGCTGAAGACAAATCTAGGAGAAGATTTCTCCAATGGGGTCACCCACTGGTGTTGGGTAATAGAGCTCTTACCTTCAAATCCAATTTATAACTTTGAAATACACCAAAGATCTGTGAGGAAACTTGAAATGTTGGGTTTTGCTTTGAATTGTCATTGTGTGCAAGCCATATACCCAGAGAACTATACAAGTTAGCACTCTATAAGCTTTCGGCTCCTTTTCCTGAACCAATTTCTCAACTAATGTTCTATTGTTATACCCATCCATATATTTCTTTAATCCGTCAACTTCTCCACATCCTTCTAAATTTGACAAGCATAAGGACTATGGATCATTAAGTGTCCCATGTTTTCCTTTGCTTCCCTGCATAGATAATACTTAGACCAATTTTGCCCCTTTTTTAAGTGCTATCCCATGTTAGAGTTTTGCTTCTAAGAACCAACCATATATATATATATATATTTTTTTTTTTTCTTTTAGGAGCTTTTATTTTCCATATTTTTGATAACCAACAAACCTCTCCATGTTCATTATTCTTAATCATGGCTTTGTACCTTAACCTGGTGGAGTAAATTCCAAAAGCCTTATCTTGAGCCCAACCCAGAGACTCAACATCCTCCTTTATTCTGATATGCCTTTTTCTTAGCGCTACATTTAATGTATTCCACCCAACTTCTCTTTCACCCTCTAGTAGTTCCAATGCTTGTGCACATGTCCAACCTTGAGACCATATTGAAGTATCATCCTTATCCTTTGCCAGTTTTAGAAAATACATCCCTTGATTATGTAAATGAACCGAATCTTTAGGTGGGGGCAAAATTGCATTCCCACAACCCAAAATAGAATCAAAACCTAGTCTTATCTGTTCACCATTTTCCACCCTCTGGGCCAAATTATTTCAAAGTATAGGAAAGATTAATACCACAACCTTCCACTGATTAGAACCATTTTTTGTGCTCTTGTTGTGATTTCTGATCCAGTACATAAAAGTACCTGGAGTGATATACTTTTCATTCTATAACTTTCTTCCGTAGATTATCTTTGGTCAACAGGTTCCATAGATTTTAAGTAGCTAGAGATTTTCCTAGTATGTGAGTATAGTTTAGTCCCGAACCTCCCATATCCCATGGCTTTGCTATATCTAACCATTTTTTATGTCTCCATAAAAGATTGAAACATACCTTCTTGAATATGTAGAAATCCTTTAGGAATGGAGGCAAGTAAACAACAATAAGTTGGAATTGTTTTAAGGACAAACTTGACCAGAGTTAACCTTCCTTGCCTTGATAGGCATCTGTTGCACCAACGAAAAATTCTTCTTTCAATTGGCCAAACCCATTCTCTTTTTCCATAATTGTCAGCTTTGAAGATGAATCCCAAATATTTTAATCCATCCTGCATATTTGTTGCTCTAAAAGAGAACAATAAAGCTAGCCTATGTACAACCTCCTCCCTTATACCAGTGAAGCTATATCTAGATTTTGTGCATTTATCTCGATCTTGGTAGCCACACAGATTGTGTTAAAATATATTTAATTTTTCTCACTTCCCTCACATACATTTATAAACAACAAAATTCCATCTACAAAAAGACAATGGGTTAGAGGAACTAACCCAATCTTAATAACTTGAATATTTCTTCTCCTTTTTGCTCCATGATTGCCTTGCTTAACCCTTCAGCTACTAGAAGGAATAACGAAGGGGATATGCCTGTCTTAATCCTTTAGCAGGCTTGAAAAATTCGGATGTTGACCCATGAATTAATAGACCAAAGTTCACGAAAGTGACATATTGATCTTGTCGCCTACACTTACCTACAAGTTAGTGAGAAAATCCTTCAACTCCACAAGGTGTGGTTGGTGGTAGGGAACTAAGAGAAGGGATTGTCACACTAAATCCGTTCTCTCTCTGTTTAAGTTATCTCATAGGTTAGCTATGGGGGTTGGTCCTTAATATGGAAAACTAAGTTAAAAGAAATGTGAGGTTCTAGGAGAGATTTTAAAGTGAAAGTGGATTACTTTTAAGAATTATCAACAAAATATGATATGAGCAATAAAAATCATTAACATGATAAAACCATAAAATTAGTGCCTTAAGATAAATTGTCCAACATAAATGAAAGATACATTTGCTCAAAACAAAAGTAGAATTCTTCCAACAATGAAAGAAAAAGAATCTTGAAATGGAAACAAAGATGTTAGCATGATAATCAAGACAAGATATAAAATGCTTTCAAAATATAATCAATGCTTAAATAAAAGCATATAGAGGTATCTTGCAAAAAGAAACGCATTTAGTGTTCTACTTGCAAAAGGAAAATGAAACAATGCTTGCCAACGTAAAATATTCAACAATGACAAATAGAATAGATAAGTGCAAGTAAAACTATAAGATGTATCAAGCATGGGATGCACTTGTATTAGATTTGGATGCAATTAGTTTTGGTTATTTTTAATCTAAAATGCCTAAGTTAAGTGAGAAGTCCTCTTGAGCTCTTACTAAAGGGTAAAAATTGGGGTGATTGTAAGAAAGAGGGGGCGAAGGCATAGAGGTGTCGTTAACGATACTCGTTCTTTGAGTCTTACGAGTTAGCGTGTGCCTTCGTTCCTACAAGGGGACAAGCCACGTTCATAATTGTAGGGTCACAATGCTTTTACCTTACTTCGTACCACATGGAAGAACTTTCCAAGAAAGCCTTTTCCCTTATACCTTATGTTTGGAGGTTAATTTTAGTGAGACTTTGGAAACCTGGCTTTGAAGCCTTCCTATACTGAAATGCCTAAATGATAGTGCAAATTGTGTAAATTCCCCAATTAAAATATACTTATTTGCAAATGCCTCATAAATGGAAAATGAGATAGCTTGTAAAACTTTGAGAATTTAGCATGTAAATGAACTCATATGTACTTGCATGTAAAATAAGAAATGAAATAGATTGCTTTAAAGTTACGATTGTTCCAATGCAATTTGCTTCAAAAGTTACTAATGTGTATAGTAAAAAAGTGAAGCATGTACTTGAAGGAATAATCAAAACTCGCCACAATGTTGAATGTTTGCACATAAGATAAAATTTACTCAAAATTTACAAGTTGAAGTTAATGCATGTAAGAGATTCAGAATTAGGAAAAAATGCATGTGGATTGGAATGAGTTAATTCTTAAGCATGAAATTAAGTGTTAGAAGTTAAGAAAACTAGAAGCAAAAAATCAGTCAAACCATGTCATGAGAAAAATCTTAACATCCCTCAAAACAAAAGAATTATTTTATTTGTGCTTGAGATGGGTTAAAATGCTTCTAAAGGGATGCCCACAATATGAGAGAGATCTTTACAAAGTGCATAAATTTAACAAGGCTAGACTCTCTCTCAAGAATATACAACAACAAGCTACAAGGCTCAAAAGACCCTTCAAAAGATAGTTGCAATGTTCAATAAGGCACACGGTCTAAATGAACTTGCAGTTTCCCCTGAAATGCTCACGACTCTCCTTTGAATGCTCACGACTTTTCTTAAAAATCGATCTTTGAAATGGGTGAGGGGGTCCTGCATGCACACAAGTAAGCAGGATCTTACTCGGGCACAGGTAGCTGAACTCAAACAGGCTAGGGAACAAGTGATGGCAGCAAGACAAGCAGGTAAATGGGCAGTCATAAGGAACCTTCGCACTATCATTCGAGACTCCTTCCCCCCAGGATGGATAGCTCGAGCAGGCAGTTCCAAATGACGGGCCCGCTTGGGGGGGAGTCGAACACCAGGGATGTCAATTCACTGCTGGAACGGGAATGGGTCCTTTTGGTCTTCACTTGGACTACTATACGACGCCCTTGAGTCAGCAGATATCCTCCTAGTAACAGAGACCCATGAGAGCCCGGTTCGACCCCTCCCAGATATAACAGGGTACCATTGGTATTCAGTATGTAGACAGGAAACAAGGAGCTCAGGGGGCGTCAGAGGGTCAGGGGGAGTAGCGTGCCTCGTTAAAAACGAACTCAAAGATAGAGTCACAGTGGTAAAAACAGATGAGTACGCCAGGTACATGTGGATCCGAATCAGAACTGGATATCCACCCCTGAGGGATATCTTTATTGCAGTTTGTTACTTCCCCCCCACCACATCTTCGTTTGCCATCCACGACGATGTAGAAAGAGACCCCTTCACCAGCATATACCCAGACATCACTAAATTCTCCACTGATGGAGAAACCATCATCATGGGGGATTTCAACGCCCGTACCAAGGAACATCAGGTCCCCCTCCATGACCGTTCAGAGGATGTGTTCTGCACTAGGGGAGTGGACCTAGCTTCAGCAGGATTACAGAGAATCTCAGAGGACGCCCTGGGCCCCATCACAACCTACGGTAAACATCTTTTGCAGTTGGGAGAATCACATGAGCTGATAATCTTGAACGGCCTCTCACGCTTCCCGGAATCCCACTTCTTCAAGTGTAGACCTTATGGAGGTGGTGCTAGTGTGGTGGATTACGCTTTGACCAGCCGAGCACTGCTCCCTTTTATTCGGAATCTCTCTGTATCTCCCATCCCCCTAGCCGACCACGCACTGCTTTCACTCTCCCT